>JAGVSQ010004389.1:3284-19530 GCA_022683975.1 Rhyacophila evoluta
GTAATTATGACTGTTATATGAAATTTATATGTATACATGGTATATACAATTTGTTTTTTTTTACTAGATTATTGAAAAACGCAATACATTAAAAGCTATTGAATGTTTTGTGGATTGGACGTCGTCTACTAATTAAAGTTTTGATCGTTTTGTGCTTGAGGTTTTATCAATGTAATAATATTTTACATAAACATTGAAATTGGTTATCGTAAGAGCATGTTTGCATATAAATAAGACACTATTCGATACAATACTATACAATATATACGGGCATTTATTGAAAGAATGTTTTATTGTGGCATTATGATTTTTTAAAATAGGTGTGGTCAAAAAGTTATTTGTAATTAAAAAAACTTAAGTTAAAGCTTCAAACCTGAGAAACGATGGATCGCATGAACGTTTTTTAGATATTATTTTTCGTAAATTATTAGTAGGAGGGTCACAAAAAAACAAGGATTACTTTTTTCTTTGTGTATTTTTCTGATTGGGTCTCTTTGTTATATTAAGTATTGATGTTTTCGAAGCATTATATGCAATAAAATTAAAAAATTCAATTTGCGACCTGCTCGTATTTTGCTTTACGACATCCATTTTATTCTTCGACAACCTCAGCTTGTATCCATGAATGCCTTAAAATATTACTTTTTAACTTCGATGTACTATAACACAGAAATTAATTATATTTGTATGCTTATCTGTCACAGGAACTCTTGCCAACGGTGAATATTTTTACATCAACCAGTTTATGCTTCACATTCATTGCGCCACGGTATACGCTCACATAACGGGCTAAAAAATATATCACCGGTTATAGAGGAAAAACATGAAAATTAATTACAATTTATAATCATTTTAAAAAGACATGAAAGAGTTAATTTTTATTTTATTTAATATATTTCTAATCAACATGTTTTAAATATTGTGATTTTTTATATTTATTATAACCTTAAATATAAGAATACTATTCAAATTTTAAATTCTCACAGAATTTAAGCAAAGCAAAAGTGCATTTCATTTGTTTTCTTTTCTTTGAAATGTCACACGACGTATAGTTTTCATTTACATCAGAATCAATTAAAATTAAATCTAATCTCAAATTATTCGTGTATAATTGTGTTAAATAATACAAAACTAAGAGCAGAAATGCTACATACAATTGACAAAGTGTATCAAATATAATAAATAATTATATAAATATGATGTACATTGAATGAGATATACGTGCCGAACTGTAATATCCATTGTAAGTGATCTCGTATAACGATGAAATATGATATTTTAAGAATATACTAAAAATTGAACTATATTAAAAATTTCGGCTATTATTTGATGGCATACATATAAAAAATATAAAATGGGATTGTTAAAACAATGAAAATTTCATCTTATAAATTAAAAGCGACAGAAAATGATTTAAAGTTATTTTAATATAAGTTTGAACAATAATATAATGGGAAAAAATATGTTAATTTCTTTGAAAGTGAATATTTTTACTCCACCTACATTTATTCCGATGTTAAAGTGAAATATATATAGGTAGACGCTTGTTCTAAAGTATTTTATAAAGTGATCATTCATCTCAGACAGTAATCCGTGTTGTCATAGTATATTAGATGACGTATAAATTGCCATAGATGGCTGAATAAAACATTATTTTTTTCTGAAAAACAATTATAATAAAAATATTTGGAGTTAGTAAAATTATACTTTATGAATTAATTATGATACGATAAATAATTAGGCTTAATATCCGACAATACCAGGGATAAAATCAAACTCATTCTTTATTCACTTTTTATTCTTTTGTGGCGTATATAAACTAATTAAACTCAGCCAGTGGCATACATTATTTGCAGCCAGTGATATAAATTCAGTGCGAAGTTTATTGCATATCGCTTACAATTCTCACAAACATTCAAACAACAACAAACGTCAATTTGACCCAATGGAAATGCACCTGATGCACCAGGCGCAGTGTCGCCAACATTCCGACAACTCTTAAGAAACGACGTACGGCCGAGCTCTCTCTCTTTTCTCCTCAATTCGAATCAACGTCTTCACCTGTTAAGAGCCGCGCCGTTCGTCATTTGTTTCTCACAATATTGTACGCATCTTTCTCCGCAAAACTTTAACTCTGTAATCGTAACACTTTGTAATAACTTTCCGATAACAATAATAAGCCGTAACTTTAAAGATTAAGTGAGAGTGTTTCTTTGGACCAAATCAATCTCCATACTACACATCCCACACTTTCATCCCGTTATTGCAAATTTATTTCATTATTTCGACAAATATAATGTTATTACGTCTTGTTATCAAAGTTGATAATTTTACAAGTTAAGCAGTCCCACGTTATTTTTCACCGTTTGCGAGAAGTTTTTGTGACGGACACACTCACTCAAATTTTCTATTCTATTTATTAGATTTATTAATACGATCATCAAAGATCAATTGTATAACTAACAGTGTATGTATTATTATTGTTGGTTATTTTATATCCATCTTTTTTGTCATTTGCGTTACAGTATCAAAAACAATTTCAAGATAAAAAAAATCCAAGTGGATTTGAAATATTTTTATTATTATTTGAAACGGATACGTTCGCTAAAAATTAGTCTAGCTTTGTGATTAAACGTTTGTTAATTGATATATAACATTTGAATGTACAATTGTGAAAACTTAACAATTTATATTTGATAAATGATAACACCATACATAATATATTCCAGTAGAGTACTTATATTAAATCAAGATGATACATTTAACGGTTCAAATACTAATCAAGAATATGTCGTTATTCATGATAATAGCAAAAAGTACTAACTGTGCATACTTTCTTTGTTGATTTTTTATATTTTATTTTTCTTTTTTACTATGTACTTATACTTAACTCATCTTATATTTTTTTTCCAGGGCGTCATACAAGAAACAGTAATTCTGCCAGCCAATCACCACCATCAGCCACAGATGAATTCACAAACGGTAAGAAAACTCATTATTTAACGTTATTATAATATTTAGAATATTACTTAGGAGTTGAGTTAGAATAATTACAAATGGATCGACACCGGAAATCGTAGATTTGCTTTAAGTAAGTGCATAAAAATTAATTTGTTTTCTAATACCTGTTTGGTTAGACGGGCATGAAAAAACCGTTAAGTTTTAGCAATTGGCTTATCACTGGTCTACATAAAAACAAAATTTCAAATCAAATTGTCCATTGTATTTGAATTTGAAAATATTTATAACTTTTCAATTTTTATACATCATACAAAAATTTTATACGTTATTTTTTTTTGCATTAATCGTTACTCACAACTAAATCTATTTACCAAATTAAATTAAATACATTAACTTATAAGATAAGGCTAAATTTAAGTTGTCGATTGTTATTTCTGTTTTGATCCCACTACCAAATTTAATTACTTTGTGTATATATTTAATGTACATTGTATACCTCGATAAAACTATTTGATGTATACAAATATTGAATGTTACATTACATTACATCAAAATGTATCATTAAAATTTTTTTTATTCATTTGTATTTTAAAAATCAGCCAAAAGTTCGTATTTTTATATAATTTGTCAGATATTTAATACTTACTTCAAAGACTCCCCGGTAGCATAGTTGGTAGCGTGCGCGCCTAGCAATCCGTGGACTGCGGGTTCAATTCCCTATCTTAGGGATTTTAAATATCTGAAAAATGCAGAACTTGGATGCCCATTGGGCTCAGTAATTGTCTGACAAACAATTCTTGTGAAAAATAATCTATCAAGACATCTTCACATTGCTGAGATCCATACACTCCTCTTTCAGGGTGGATATATTCACATTGTATAGATCCATATGCTCCACGTTGGAAGCAAATATGGTATAAAGAGAAACTTTTAATATTCTAGAAAGTTATTCAAATTTTCGAGAAAAACGGGCAATTGCAGCTTAGTAGAATATATTTTATTCAATTTTTTGCCACAATAAATACAAAACTAATACTTTTCGTGTATAATATTATTTATTTGTAGATGTCATCTCTTGATATGTTCGTGCATCATAAAATCGAATTTGCTTTTACATTTATTACATCGTGGTCTACTTTTAAATAATAGTTTTGTAGCGTAGTCTTAATCACTGAAATAAACTCCGTCAGAATATCACGTGACAACTTATTAAATTATATATTTTAATGCCATAATATTCACGTGATATAATTCGAGTCGACTTTTCCTCTGTTGAATATTTTACGCCCCAAATGAACGTTACTGATACTTTGTTGCAAAGCGTAGCAGCGTAGAGGGTATACGACTCGTAGAAGGGCGTAGAAGATGAAAGAAGGTTATGTGTTTTATTGTCTTCTAATTTTAGTTTATAGCCCAATGCCAAGGTACGGCCAACGTTGAACCCAGCATCGCACACAAAGTTCTACATACTCATTCAGCTCTTATTTTTTTTTCTAAATATTCTATTTTATTATTTTAAAATATATAATTATATTTATGACATCGTTTTTGATACAATTTAAGATAAATATTTAAAAAACTAAATACTATGCATATTTTTCTTGGACTAGTTTACAGAATAAAAACACCTTATTCACATCAATACTGTTTTTTTTCCACTTATAAACAGACTGTTTTCTTGAAAATATTCAAATTATTTTCGTATTTTTTTAATACGAAAAAACTATTATGTCCTATAAAAAACGTAAAAATTCCATATTTCCTACATTAATTCGAATTCTATTTGTGATATTTCTTCTTTTTATTTGAAATTAATATTTAATATATATTATAAAATATTTGATGTGCGATTATATTATTTTTAATATACTCTACATAAGACGTTTATCGTATTTATTGCAAGGCACACATAGTATAAAAATCTCAAACATAATGTAAAAATTTATTTAGAAAAATTATTGTTCGTTGTAAGAAAACTTGTCTGCCCGGTTTGCGTAGTTGGTAGCGTGCGCGCCTACAAATCCGGGGAATTCGTGTTCGATTCCCCATCTGGTCAGGTTTTAAAAATCTGAAAATACAGAACTGGATGCACATCGGGTTGAGTAATTATCTGACAAACGATTCCCGTGAAAAATAATCTGTCAAGACGTCTTCGCATTGCGGAAATTTATATATTCCACTTTCGGAGTCGATTTCTTCACATTGTGTGGATCCATATGCTCCACTTTGGGAGTTAACATGTTATAAAAAAAAAAGTTTTTAAGTGATCATCTTGTGTTGAAAGTTATAAGCGCACTTATGTTTTTATACAGTGTGTATGTTTTTAATTTACATTCCAAATAATAAACGATTCCAGAGAATAGATCTTGTCCACTCAAATTTCATGTCAACTTAAATGTACATAACACTAGGACCTTGTATAACACGGTACTTCTACAACCCTGTTTGTATATAAAATGATTGGCGAATTGTGGCATTGTTTTGTATTTCACGGTTTTAGAGAAAAACAATCACTTAAAAACTAATTAACGTGTATGATTTGGACACTCTTAGAACATACTATCATAAATATATTCTGTTCGTCATATGTTACTACATTCGAGGTAAAAAATACATTAAGAGTCCACTCAAAATACTTGCTTTAATAAATGTGGTCGGAAGTAATCACTAAATAAAATGTTATACCATCAATAGAAGATGAATAAAAAAATACAATTAACATTTATCATGGTATTGGTGGAGAAGGATTTCATGACTTTGATATTCAAGATGAACAAAACTATTCCAAATATTAGATGAACCTACCAAGATATCATGGTTCCTTATTAGGCAAGATTGAAAGAGTTTTCTGTTAATGAAAACAAACAACCCATTCTTGAAAATAAGTCAAATAATCAGGATTGTAAATGATAAGCATGATAAGAGTGATTCATAAATATTATTAAGGTAATTTAAATAGATACATATTTTTGTATGTTGTTTATTGGAGAAAATAAAGGATTTTATTGAAAATCGATGTTTTCTTGGAACGCATACTCTAATTTTGTACGAACTTTAAATCTTATATAACACAAATTTGTACTACACGACATTTTTCTGGAACCATATAAACGTGCTATACGAGGTCTGAATGTAATTTATATACATCGTCAAAATCACCTTTTTCACTTTACAATGAAATATGTCAGACGATTAAATAAATAAAAATAAAGATTTATTAGACTGTTGTTAGATTTATTTTTGTTTTATTATGTATATATTCTATTATGGATTCCTTTTAATTGGGTTAGGTTAGTCTCGGATTCAAACGCACGAAACAAAACACATTCTGACTTAGCTACGGGAAATTGCTATTTATGACCTACCCAATAAGATTATAATCACACGCGCTATCCACTGACCTGCGACGGGTGACATAAGTTTCGTTTTACGTCTCACTGGAAATTATGCTTACATTATATTAATATAAGTGGAAATCCAAATGTTTGAGGAATAATTATTCGACGTTACATATTTTATAAAAAAAAAGTTGGATAAAGAATTTGTTTAGGAGAAAGTTATATTTAGGTTTATATCGTGATAAACAATTTTCTTTGGAGCCTTTTTATCATAAATTTAAAGAGTAAAACCATTCAAAATATATTTGTTTTGACAGTTTGTATAAAATAAATAATACTATAAGGATTAAATCAGAAAGAAAAACTGTTCCACTTTAGCGAAAAATACGATGCTAAATTTCTGTAATAAATAATAATTGCATTTTAATGCACTAGATAACATTGGTGACTCATTAACAAAATAGACTCTACTTGATAGTTTTGAGCCGCCGACTTAGTGGTCAAGTAGGAAAAGCGTGCTATCTGACACCTAATACTACATGTTGAAAATCTGAAATATTTTTAAAAAGCCTAATTGTATCAGCAAGAGGCTAGCAAATAATTCCGTAAAAAAAATAATTTATCAAGATAAATCTTTATAAAATGTTAATTTATATGCTCTAGTATTGGAGTACAAATGATTTTAAAAATAACGATGGAAGAATTTATATAACTGAAATCGATCACTTATTATTTTTAAATTATTTAATTTCTTAAGCCGTGACCGCTCCGATAATGAAGTATATGGATCACTTTAATGTTAAAGTATGTCTTGACAGATTATTTTTACGAGAATTAGTTCTCAGATAATTTCTCAACCCAGTGGACATCCAATCGTACAGTTTAAGAGTATTAAAGACCAGTAATTATAATAAATAATGAAAATATTTAATATTTACTCTACATAAATTTGTAGTACGTGATTATCGTGACAATATGACGCTTTTGATAAATTTTTAATATCACTTGACTCACAATTTGTTGTAATATTTAAATTATACAATAAACTTTTAAAAGAAGATATTGTTTAATCCGCGTTTTTATGTATTTTATGGCAGATCATTTAAATTGTTATAGTAGAATTTATTCGACAATGTTATCACATGATATCTCATAAAGCTAAATACAATAGACGATTCGCTATCAATTCAACAACAAAGCGAATAAAATTAAATAGTCACAATGATATAATTTCGCCCTTATAAAATCGCCGAAAATAATAATTTCAATCAACCCCAAAAGCGCCCCGGCACACATTCGTACGCCGAGTGACATAGCCGGTTGTATTATTATTAGCCAGTGGCGGTCGGTGGTGATACATGGGCTGTTGTCACGTAAACTTTCGACATAATGGAGGTAACTTCCCCGATTTATGGCTACAATCACGCCCGCTTGTTTTGCAGGATAGCTTTCTCTACCTCGGTCCCTCTCGTTCTTACTTAAGCAACAATTTTGTCAAGGTGAACTATCTTTTAATGGAGTTCCTTAAAAAATATCACACACTCTATATATGTATATTATACTTTAACCTATTATCATACTGTTCGTATGTATGTAGTTGTACCATCTGCTTATAAAACAAGGTCTTATTCCCAAAGACCACTTTCTGTAGTCTATAACATCAATTTGAAGAAAATATCTGCTTTTAGCTAATGTTTCTTTCTACATTACTTGAAAGTAAAACTCATCGATATGCGTAAAGCAAATTCGTATTTTGACAAAAATATTCACCAATATAGGTTATATGTATATGTTTTCTTTAAGATTTGCAATGTATGGATTTTGTTTTCATTTACATAAAATAATTGACATACTGGTAGTTCTTTCATAGATAATATTGACATATTAATTAAAAATAAAGGAACAAAGTTGTCTGTTTTTAAATGAGGCATACAAAATAAAAACTGATTGCATGGTTTATTGTATTATTTTAATGGTTCATTACACAATAATATAGTCCGTATAAATCAAACATGTCTTAATATACACTTATAAAACTATTTTTAAATACAGGATTCCAATTCATATTCCAAGTGTTACACAGTATTATAAAAATAGTCCGTTTATCTTAAATTATATATTTTTTAAGACATATTTATGTTTTTACGCCATCACGGTTCAATGAATCATTCACAAATGCATTTGAAACTTTCTGAATGTTGAGTTACGGATTCAACTCTTATATCATCACTTAGGCTTGAAAGCTTTTTATATATACATATTCAAATGCATGCTATTATCATAATGAATTAAATACTAAGTATTTAATTCACATTTTGAAATACAAGTAAATAAATTTTATATTTCTTATCGCAAAATTAAGTGCAAAAATGTGAGCTTTAAACTAAATATACACTCATTTTTGCTTTTGTCAATACATAGCAACAAACTTAGCATAAGAAAAATTTTACCATATGCAACCCAAGATGTTTATTGTAGGACCTTAACAAAATTTACATAAAAAACCAAGTCTAAGTAAGTTTTTATCAAGTGAAAATGTTGGTTTCTTACTGGAAAAAAAAATACGAAAATATATCCGCTCTCATAAGCAAAGTTCATCTTTCTTGATGTATTCCACAACCTACTCACGTCGTCTTGCCTTGGGAATAAAGGTCGCCCCACGAGTGTGGGTATTACGCACCGCCACTGGAGAAGGTACTAAAGTTTTTTTATTAATTGATTGTATATAATTGTTTTGCTGAAGTTTTCCTGATTGCTTTAACAGAAAATGATTGATTCGGAGTATTTTTTTTCAAACTTCGCGGGTATCAAGCGTTTGCATTAGTTATAAAAACAGATATAATAATTTGAAAATACTATCTTAAATATAGGAACAAAAATACGTTTTTATTTAATTTACAACTACCCTTAATCAGTTAAGTAAGTAACTTAGAGGTTTTGGGTGATATTTCAGAACTGACAACATATTAAGTAAATAAACATTTGAAAAAAGTACAATTACAATGATAGTTCAAAGATATTATGTATTTAATAAGATGAGAAAAATAAGATGTAACAAATGTTATATTGGTGATTTTTGTATGATTAATTTTATTTTACATTTTAAGAGAACTTCTATGCGTTTTTTAATCTCTCTTGTTCTCACTTTTGCTAGTTTTTTAATTTATCATCTTCGTGTCAGTATACTTTATTTTCCGTAAATAAATATTTTGGATCATATCTAGTAGTTTTCAAAAAAAATAAAAGGTCCCACTGATTGATTTTTCGATAATCCGACGGCTGTAAGATTTTGAAATATGCAAGATCGAGTTCCAAATAAGTCAATAAATTGGCTAACTATCAACTATCGTGAAAAAACCTGTCAAAATAAGTTTTGAAAACGTATTCCTAAACACCCCATTTGTAGAGTGGTAATTTTTACACTATTGAGATCCATATGCTCTACTTTTGCAGTTAGCGTTGACTTAAAAAGAAGAATATATAAGTAGATGATAAATATCATCGTTAGCAGCTTACATTGATGCACATATAATTGAATATCTAGAATATTGTGCCAAACCTCATTTCCGTTCTGAAATTGGAGTATATGGATCTACACGGTACGAAGATGTCCGCTCCAAATGAGGAGTATATGCATCTCAATAATATAAAGACATGTATTAATAGATTATTTTTCTCCAAAATTAGTTGTCAACTAAATGCTCAACCTGACAGGTATGCATTCCTGCATATTAGTTTTTTTTAAATCCAGAAACTGAGGTAATCAATCTAGCTGAAATTCTTATACTTTATTTTTGTATTAGACATTTTTACACCTTGTAGAATCATATGTATATTCTACTTCCGGAGTGGATGTGATGAAAAAATGTGTAAAATATTATTTTATGAATTTCTGAAATGCATATTAACGACTGTACTATATCTTCTTTGAAGCATTGTAGAATATCAGCGATTTCATAAAATTCGCCAGGCAAAGAATCTCCATTAATTTTATTAACAAAATTTTAACTGAACTAGTCAAGCTATAAATTTTAAAATAATATAATGGCATGCCATGTTCACGCGAACGGATAAAATAAAATAATCCGACATTCACACTGCAGCTATATTTTTTACCCGGTTCGCGTCCCGGATAGGCACTCTGTCGGCGGACCGCGGAAGCTGCGAGGGTCATCAACAGTTCATGAATAAAACACTGCGACATCTGGCGCCCTGTTGGCAATGCACTCAACTGATGCCCGCGTCGTACAGTGCGACCCCCATTGGATTTTAATATTCATGTCGCGCTATGAAATTTCGACCGCATTTTGCAGGCAGTGAATATTTTTTCACGAGCTTGCTCCGAATTACCGTCGGAACCCACTCAAAATCGTTTTCAGTTTTTGAACACGCTGTGATTTTTAGCTCGGCTTTTGCGGACATGTTTTAATGTTTTTAATTGATATTTCGTCCACCTTTTAACTTTTTATATCACGAAGCACAGTGACATAATTATATGTATTTTAGTATTCGTTAAAAAATAACCAGTACTGCGCTGTCAACTCACCGTCGTGTCAGATCATGACTCATCTACAATACTAGAATCCAGTCGATGATTCAGTATAATTTTCCGACAAATATTACTATTTTTCTCTAAGCACGTACGTTTTTGCGGATATGTCTTGATGTATTTAATTGATATTTAGGTCCATCGCTTAATTTTGTATATCACAAATTATTGATAATTACTTATTTCTTATTAAATTTTGATTATTAATGTATTATTAAAAATATGTATTTTTCTTTATTTGCAGAGTCCTTATTTCCACAGTTTGCTGAGCCAATACTCAATGTCACAGTAACTATAGGACGCGATGCACTACTGGCGTGTGTGATCGACAATCTCAAAGGATTCAAGGTAAATCATGGAATAATTACGAATCGTTATTGTTGATTAGTGGATAATATTTAACGAAAAACCTTAACGTATTTCATGAAAAATGTTTATTAGAGATGTACAGTTTGCAATTATTAAATATAAAAGTATTTATGACATAATAAATTACATGTCTAACGAATATAACTTGTTTATTACTCGAATCCTTTTGTTAGATGTGCCTCTACAGCGCAATAATCGTCCTATGAAGTTTGTAAAATGACAATTATTCAATCAATCTCTTTATCCATGTCTATCTTTCTTTCAATAATTTATGTATCTATATCAATTAGGGACGGTTATCGCGAAGTGAAGCGAAAGCTTTTTAAGCTCGTTCAATTCTGCCATATAAAAAAAAAATGCAAAACATTCAAAACTTTACTGAGTCTTACAGGTATAAATATAACCTTCTCGTTATATTTCATAAATAATTCATTCAGCTCATTTAAATATTACTATATTTTTTTATTTCTCTTATACGTTGCATAATAATGCATTTATTTAGATTTTCAAATTCAATCTCGTTATAAATTGTGCATGTTTGCGCATTTATATAAAAAACCATGTTCGCATTTAGTTTTTTACAATCAATCTTCCTCTCTACCATAACCGCTCCCTGTGTAGAGTGTGTTACCACCACATGATGCTTCGAAAATGTTCTGTTATCTATCAATCCCATTGAATTTTCATGCTAGTCATGCTGGCATCTTCTAATACCGCTGAGTATATCATGTGGACAGTACACGACGGTCTTACAGTCGGTCAAAAAAATAACAAGCAGGATTCAGACTTTTCGAAGACATCTGTAGTACATGCCCGGCCAATTCCAGCACCATTACATGACTTTTAGTATGCCAAGTGGCTGCCCCGCCCCGTCCGTTCTTTCGTCTCCAAGTTTCTCACAAAGTCGGACCACCTTACTTTCGTCATCTTATTCAAGCATCTATTTACTATATAGAAGTTCATAAAAAACTACTTAACTCATTGAAAATTCAGGCCTATTTTCTTATTCTTCCGGCTACCGTGACGATAGACTTGAAACTTATTAAGCTATTTTAAATTTATATCAGTTCAACGTAAGCTTTCACATCATCAAGTTATTTATCAACAAAATTATAAAACAATTTTGAAAATGAAATATTTTTTTCCCTAAAGGCTACATTATTTAGATTATATTTTCAAAAAATAATTCAATGGATTAATTTAAATCCGGATATTTTAATCTCTTTGTTATTTTATTCCAGGAAGGATATGAATTTAAAAAAATATATTATAAAAGTTACGAAATTTCAATGCCGTACAAAAACATCGGGCTGTTGTCGTAAGCACCCGCGTTTAAAAAGCATATGCATTTTGAATAATATTAAATTTATTATTCCATATTAAAACACTCAAAGTAATAATAAAAAATGCGGTTGGAGTTTGTTGTAAAATAAATCATACAGAATTCCAACATTAATTTTTAAGTCCTCACTGTGTGCTACAATAATTTATTTGAAAGCTCTCTCGTTAAAAACAGTAAATTTTATATTCATTAGTTTTGCTCAGTCAATGCATAATGTTTATGAAAATTCTACGAAAATATTTGAGCTTTCATATTACCAGTCGTTTATAATTATTTTAAATGTACAATTTGGATTAATAAAATGATATTCCTGTGCATATTTGTATATCCATTGACTAAAGAGTGTAGACAATGAAATTTTAAGCCACGTTCCAAATAATATCCATATTACAGTATATTATCCAGGATATACAGTAAGTTCCACATAATAAGAACGCATTATTCATCGTCATTAATTTGTGATTGTTTCCTGCGATGGTCTATTATGTATTATATTTTGTTCCTTGTGTATTTTGTTTTGAACTTCTAATATCAATTAATATTTACAAGCGTGTCTTTTCAACAACTCGTTAGCTTAAGTAATAGTTTTAAATAATTATATATCTGACTACCACTACATACAAAAAATAACCTTCTTCAGTGTTAGTTATGGTTTAGAATTAGAACTGTTTGGCCTAAAGAAAACTACTTTTCACACGGGATTATCATATGGCACCCACATTTCATAATGAGTAATAATTTTTTGCAAAAAAGAGTCCGTTTCATACCCGTACAAGAAAGATGTACAAATCGTTTCTCACTGCTTTAGTAAAGCTAGTGAAAATAATTCGTGTAGAACCTAAATTATGATTTTTTTCGGTGTTATTAATATGTTTCTGTAATATCGACTTCGGGGGTGGAAGCTTAATAGATAATTCTGAGATATTTTCTCAAAGATCAAACTCCACTCGCGACGTCAATACACCATTATCCAGCTCATATTTTTCCGGTTCTCTTATATTAACCCTTTCATTAGTAAGCTAATTTTTATACACATACATTTTAAATACTAAAACCTTTCGAAACTATCAATTTAATTAATATCATAATATCAATTAAATCGGATTTGCTGATTTGTAAAAAACGCTGTTTAATTTTCAAATAATGAACAGAATAAATTTTAAAAATATTCCAAATTGATAATTATGTGTATAATATTATCACATGTGGCCACTTCCATTTCGGAATCAAAGGATCACTTGAGAACGGATATGAACACATAAGACTAATTTATGTGACATTGTATATATTTTTTTGTACAGGAATATAAATAGTCTTTCGTTTCTTTACAAAACATAATAATTATAGAGAGAACTTAAGGGATTTTATCAATATTGAAGTCAACTTTTTTTTTCATTTTTGTTCGTAATTTTAACGTATTTTTTCTAGCATCAAAATATATGATAAAATTTTTATAACTCCCATATATTATTTATAGACTTTTTGTATTTATTTTAAAATAAATAATAACGTTGTATTAAAAATTAAAGAATGGTTTCGAAAATAAGGCGGCACAGCTCACGGACGTACATGTACGTTAAGAATAGCAACAAAGAAATAAAAATATTTGTTATTTTATTTTTTTAGGTTGCTTGGGTACGAGTTGACACTCAAACAATTCTAAGTATTCACCATAACATAATATCACAGAATGCAAGAATCGGCTTATCATACAATGACCACAGGTCCTGGTATCTTCACATCAAGAGTGTTCAGGAGAATGATAGAGGATGGTACATGTGCCAAGTTAACACAGATCCAATGCGATTCAGACAAGGATACTTGCAAGTCGTAGGTAAGATACAATATTGAAATGGTAACCTCACTTGTTTTTCCAAATTTTCAGGATTGAGAAGAATTTTTATAAAATATCTTTTAGGCCATTTTCAAAAGTCAAATGGTGATTAGCACAGCTATGTCCGCATTTCAATTATTTGATTCAGCTACTGTATCAAAGTTATCATAAATTATTTATATGAGTTTAATATTATTATATCGATCGTGGAAAGGAAAAAGGACGTAACCCACATAGATTTTTTTTACAGGAAACACAAATAACGTTTATTTAATGATTTTGAGCCAAAGTCAAGACATTTCATAGGTACAATCTTGAAATGCATAAAAACTGGTGTCTTAATTGAATAAGTTATTTAAAACTATATATAAGTTAGAAAAAACAATAAAACTGAAAAGTGGCAGCCTTTTTTCTTAGTCGAAAATTTCACAGGGTATCCTTTTTTCAAACTTAAAAGCTTAATTTAAGCAGACATTTGGGATTTTCAGCTTACATCCTTTTGAATTAACGTGTATTAAGCTGTATAGATTCTGATTATGGAATAAAAACTGTTTTAAAAAATTAAGGGTTAAGTCTTTTTTATTTCTATAGTCGATATTAAATTAAAATTCTAGATTCTTTCATTTTACCGGTATATAATTCTCTAAATTATGAATTTAATATTATAATATGATCAATCAACCATTATGAAATTTTCAGCTCCGAATTAAACATTAGTTTGAATTATTTTCCAATACTATTTTTGATTAATATGGTAGTACATGTTGTGGAGTGTGTTTATGTTTTATGAATGTTGACTTAACGTCTGTTTTTAGTTCCTCCTGTTATCATCGACGAGAAAACTGCGACCGACCTGGTCGTCCGTGAATCCAGCAACGTAAGTCTGATGTGTAAAGCAACTGGCTATCCAGATCCATACATCATTTGGCGGAGAGAAGACGGTGAAGACATAAGTTACAATGGAGAAAATGGTAAATAATTTTCTATTTCGGCTGAATAAACACAGAAAAGTTTTGCTACAGGCTGAAACAATTATCACTCTTATCAGACTCAAAAGATTGTAAAATTATCATCATGAATTTGTAATCTTTCTTACAATCATTAAAATAACGTAATTATATTAGATATTCGGTATTTCGAACGAATGTGAGTTTTATTTTAATCTCTTTAATATTTTTATGCGCTCCGTTTTTACAAAATGCTAGCCAGTAATTATCGCGTATTCTTTACATCCGCGGTTTCCAACACCTTAAAATTTACGAGTATCTGAACATAAAATGAAGAGTTCTAAGCTTATTACACCCTGGACGGAAGCCTTCCGGATCATTATTTTCTGGTAAAGCTCCCACGTTCAGTGTGAGAATCTAAAACATGTAAATATAACAAGAATTTTAATATACTTACCTTATCTAACATAACATAGCCAAACACAATTTAATGTCCTGGAGAATTATATTCATAATCTATGAACGGATTTTTCCAGGGGTATTTTTTTATCAAATCAGTCCAGAATTGATGAAATGAAATATTTTAAGGAATTCAGCAGCCGAAGTCATAGTTTATGCATGTTTTATATTAGCGTATGATTTAAATTTTGGATGTATTTTTCCGATAACGGATCGAATTAACGCTGTTTCATAACATATTATATTATAACATAATTAATATTTAAAAAGAAAATTTGTGCCAGTTTTTATCCATTGTTAATAAGTAAGTATCAAGTATTCATTGTTGAACCAGTCGATACCAAGTATTGGAGAAGATTGAGTTATTTAGGTAATACAAGTGAAAAACTCAAAAAACATCTATTAAATAATAATATCAGACCAGCATTTTATTGCAATAATTCTATC
>JAGVSQ010004390.1:0-19524 GCA_022683975.1 Rhyacophila evoluta
GAACTAATGAATTATACAGAGTTTTGAGTATTGTAATATCTGAAAAGATCCTGGACGTACGTAAAACGAAACCTAATGTTTGAAGCGCTTTACTACTGAGGATCTCTAACAAAATGATAACATGTTTTGATATTATGACCGCATATCCCTACATATTATTTTGTATTTTAGATTTTTGTATTTAATGTTTTGTCTATTTGAGTAAATTTTACTATTTTTTTTTATAGGATTGGACAATGTTCCTTGCAAAATCTGGAGTATGCGTATTTCCTGATGATGCTTCCAAGTATGAAAAGGCTCTTGAAGACCATAAAGCGAAACAGAAGATCATTCGGCAGCAATTAATGGTAAGATTATTCTATTACAATCATTTTTTCGTTTGATTCGTTTTAAAATTTTGTGTGAGCAGTAATAATCCATTTTACCTCACTGATATAGAATCGTCTTGAAGACATCCAGCGGGAGGTGCGAGAAGAATATTTAAAAAGACGACCGTGGCGGTGTGTTGATACGGATTTAGTGAAGTTTCCCACTGCTGAACTAACAAGGGTTTGTATATTTTTCATATCTTCCCAGTGTGAAATTAATATTGAGTTAATATTTGGGTCAAGCTACCTAAATTTTTTCATTCATATCGGCTTATTTTGGGTGGTACAATAGAATCTGATTCAATTAAACCTGACTCAGAATCAAATTTCAATTTTGCATCGCATGAATCCAGTTATTTAGCTATGAACTCATCTTTGACTGAAGAGTAAAAGTTAGCAATATGTACATCATGGCAATGGAATGATGGCAAAATATTAATCAGTAAAGATTACTTCTAAAACATAATTCCTTATTATCATAATTGTGATACTGATTTAAAATATTGTATTATTATGGAGTAAGAAAATAAAATCTTCAAATTCTCTTGTCAATATCAATAAAATATGCTTGGGTCTCAAGTCTATTGTTGGCCGATTGACTTACATGATGAAGGGATTGTAGCAGCGCAGAAAAGTTTTTCACCGTAATGCTAAAATTAAATGTTGTGTTTGTTTAGTCGATCAACGCATATGGGGGCGAAGAAGTGGCGATATTGGAATATCCTCTGCCGTCAGGTATGGCGCCAATCACTTCTGCTGTTCATGTAACACGGCAACAGCTTTCAGAACTCGGAACGGCCATAGAACGCCTCGGAGGTGCTGCCACCATAGTTTACAATGCGCAGTGCGGGAATATTGCAGCTTAATTTAATAGTTTATAATTAATTTTATATTTTGATTACTAATTTATTTTGTATAAAAAGTTCGCTTTGTTTATTGAATATTTTTTGTAGCACTATAATGCTGGGGTACTCAAATGTGTGATAAAAAGAATATTGATCTTGCTTTAATTCTATCATTAACCGTGTTTTCTCTATTTTTTTATAGAGCGAAAAAATTATTGAATAACATTTATGATATATTTATTTTAAATAGAAGAGAATAATGCTTAGAGAAAAGTATATTTTTTTCTGAATTTAATTTCAAATAAAATCTTTATTGTTTAAGTGATTTTATTGAATCGATCATCACTATGCAAAATTTTATATTTACTTGAAGTTAAGTTTGTATGTATTCAGAAGACCTCGCTTAAATATATTAATATTATTTGCAAGATAATCGCTAATTCTCTTCCTTTTAAGCATTTGAGATTGTTTATATAATCAAGTAGTTATTATGGTTAATAAACTATTTTTTCTTAGCTAATTATTTAATTGTTTAATAGATCAATTCCAATAGTATGTTGCTAGCTTTTTACTTTTAAAGATAATAAAATCTCTATTAAACTTCTATCTATCATAAATTTTGTAATATGTATATTGATAGCTATATTAATTTTGTAATGATAATATGGTGTATATTTCGCTACAATTAAAATATTCATATATTAAATTTGTATTTTTATTTTACATTTTTTGATTGGGACTTTTTGTTGCCTGCTTTTGGGCGACCACATAATATCGAAAGTGAAATAGAATAAAACATTTAATGAAGGCAATTCAGTTTTCATTTATTGTTTATATATTTAATCACATGTGACATTTTACTATGATGTAAACTGTTCACTAAATGAACATGATAGTGCAGTGTAGGGATACTTAACCAAGTTTATTAAATATGGAATATTATTAAAGTATATGATGAAGTGAAGTGTTTTCTTTTAACACTGTGGAGGCTTTTTTGTTGACAGTCTGCAGATGACTGATTTCAAGTTTGTCATGGCCGCATTTTGGTCTTCTTGGTTGAATTTCTGCAACAGAAGAATTTAATATATACCCTATGAAAATTGTGTGATTCGAGATGTATGGTTGAAGTTATTTTGATGAATACTATATTGATTAAAATTAATGTAAGGTAAAGTTGAATTTTGCTACTGCCACTTGAATGATTCACCCAGTTGACAAATGTATATTACATTTCACCATTGTATTGTAATATAATTATGATATGTGAAAGAACAACTCTTTCCATTTTTGACAAAGCAAACATTTTTTGTTGAAACACCAAATAAAACAACTGGTGAAATGGAATACACCATTCATATTTGCAACCCTACCTTGTTTGACATCTTCTTAAAATTACTTGAATTAATCAGCAAACACATCTTTTTAATCAACTTCATTTGCAAAATTATATGGCAAGTCAATTAAGGTATGATAGTTTGTTATTTTAAAAGAACATAATGAAAATGTGTATTTACTTCGTTAAAGATGACAGTTGGTACAAATGAGAGATTGGGTCTCAAAGCAGTAGTCTTGTCTCCATAATAAGCAAGGATATCATCTCCTTTGGTTCCATTAGCACATGATTCAATTGAATCTGCTTCCATGCCCAATTTGGAAGCACACTGTAATAAAACATTCACCGTATCATATATTTTCAATTGTCTATAATTATAGCGATATATTATGAACATTGTGATGTATTATTATAATACTTTCATAATATTATAATAGCCAAAAAATATAATTAATTTTTCAATTTTCGAATGTTTTTTCATAAAAATTGTGTTTCAAAAAACGTTTGATTCCAAAATAAAATGTCTTTTTACTTCATTGAGTGCGGCATCGGGGTGCTTGTCTGCCATCAGACAATTGATCAAGTCAAACTTCTTCTCATCACTCAAGTCTTTGCTCTTCAAAGCACATCCTTGAATCTGGAATACAACAGAAATGTTGTTAGTGGAACTATTTGCAGTGTCAATGATAGTTTTATAATATTGACAGACAATGTTTAATTAAGATTGTGCAAAATTATGTATCATACAGTCGGTACACTTACACATAAATAATTATTCACAGACCAAATTGTACCTGCCAGTATCTTCAGATATTAAATAACCATATTATGTAAGGAAATGCAACAGGCTATTATTATAATGACTTAATTATCAATTACATGTCTGCTGCCAAAAACAAATTGTAAAATATAACTATAAGCTAATTTATTGTAGACAAATATTACTGAATATAAAAACAGTAAAATGAATCTATCTCTCCTTTTTCAATCTAATGGTATTACTATTCACTGTGAAAATTGACAGTAATTGTTATGAATAGTTTCTGTTAACAAGAACCTCATAGCTATTATGGTTGAAATTCTCATTTCCACCTTATATATATTTACCTTGTTTCCATAGCATTCCTTCGGTCCATGTTGGCAGTCAAATTCCCATTTACCATCTTTTTTATTGTGCTAAAAGAATATAATTTTTTTATGGTTAGTTTGGTATCTATTTTTATATTTATATGTAGTAAATGTTTATAAATTTCAGCACTTACATTACCATGCACTGAGCAGCACTATTTATACAAACTTCGTAAATTCCAGCCTTATATCGAAGATATATTGACCGAAAGTATAAAATCTCAAAAACAAGTTTTAAGACTATACAATATAATTAAAAGCAATAATTCTATGTATTAGAATAAAATAAATCATTACATCTTTTTTACACCATATTTCCTATGACTAACACGTGTTTTACCAAGACATGGTGTATAAATTGTTGTAAAACAGTGAACCATCAAAATCTGACAATGCATTTTGTCTATATTTCCTTTAATATGGAACAAATGGAGTTAAAAGTTTTACTAAGAACTGATATTTTGAATAATTTGAAGTATATTATTAATCATAGATAGTAATTATCAAATAAATTATTGTATACTAACGATAGCTTTTCCGTAAGGAATAAGTTTGATACGGATTGCACCATACATTGTCTGCCAAACAGGGTACAATTGTTTTGTAATAAAGTTCATGCTATCTGGACAGAGGGCTTCATAGTACACTGCGACTTTCAACTAAAAATAAACAAAACATTAATTAATTATTCTATATTTACAATATTGAAAAAAAAGTAGTTTTTAGTGTTTTCGATAAATTTTATATTTAAACTTATTTCTTACTTTATCATTGCTGTCATTTTTCTTGTGTTTGCAAGACACTACAGCGAGTATGCAGAACATCACAGCCAGGAAGAACTTCATTTTGGTATATATCTGAAAATGAACATAATAAACAAGAAAATTATTGGAAAATAATCTCCACTGATTTTTGTGTATAATTAATAATACTATACTATAACCATATAGAATATTTATCAAATCCTGAGTAATATGGTGATTAGAGGATAACATTTCCCGGATATTTTTTGTTTTCAGGAAGCGGGAAAATTTTAGAAAAAAGTAACGCGAAATCAAAAATAATGTTAAACAACCAGCAAAAGACAAAAAACGATAATAATAAAAAAAATGTAGAAGAGTAACCATATAATATAATAACGATGATGATATATTTCGACTTTTTAGAATGTGAAAATGACTTGGATTTCCGACTGCCTTTGTGCTTGACCTGCTTTTTTTTTCAACCGTTGAATAAATAACTATAATTCTACAAGTTGAGAAGTTTTGGTGATAGCTACTACAATAGTCACGTTTTTAATAGTGATAGAGTATCAAAATCGCTAGAGCGATTGGATATTCATAGCTTGCATTCATATGCATGTTGATTTTTATACATCCACGGATTTGAATTTGCGGCCTTCAGTGTCTGTGAATGACAATTTACTGCGAGCACGCGCTTATTCACTGGCTATTGAACTGATAGTATTAATAAAATAAATAAATACATATTTAGATACAAATGAAAAAAAAATCCGCAACGATCGTTTTAATGTATTTTCTTTGCTGATAATAGGATGTGTCACATACCTGTTTAGGTAAATAATATAAAACAGGTTACAAAACATATGAATAAGAATCTCGTGCAAAAACATATTGATTCAAAACAAACCAAATTCCTCAAGGCTGAATAAAAGAACAAAAGAAAAAATAACAACAAAAAACAAAGAAGATATGCTAGCTATAAAAACAAATCAGACGTAAAAATGTAGGGTTCATTAGATATGAGTTGCTATTTCTAGAAATTAATAACACCATTATTAATCACTGTTATCGTGATCAAAAATACAGTTGTTCAAATAAATACCAACCAACTTATCATATGTAATATTATAATTTAATATATTATCAAAAAAAACTGGCAAGCAATAATGTTATAGGTACATGTGGTATTATTTAGAAGTGGTAAAATACTAATGCGGAAATAAATTTATTTTTTTGGGATCAGCACTGGTATTTTCCAGTTGATTTATTAAAAGATTCTTTCTTCGAAATGAAAAAAACAAGAAAAACATCAAAAATACCAGCACTATAATAAAACACTTTCTTTTAAATTATTACGTTTTATGATTTGTGTATTTTTAATTGTCTAATATAATACTCCAGATTACATTTGGTGGGTCTCATCTTAACCTTATATGGTCTTCGAATAAAGTGTATCCAAATTGTACACCACAAATTTTGCGTTTTTTGTAAAATAGAATAGTTACGCCACTGTTCATGAACGTTGACAAATCCATTGTTTAATTATTAATTAATTCCTGAACATCAATGTACGTGAGACGCGATTAAAATTTAAAAACAAATACCCACTTATTATTCAATTAATTTTCAGTAATGGGCATACATCGTCAGTATTAATTTATTGAAATGGATACAATTCATATTAAATAGACATTATGCATTTTCTGATGACGGGTATAAAAACCTGCTTAAGGCAATTAATATGACACCTACGTAACTCGTAAATGTGGAAGCTTGTACCAATCTATAGTTTATCTGATTGGCCACATTTGTTCTATTAGTTATCTACTTATTTCATAGATTAAAGATAAAATGTAATTATAATATAATACTGTTCTACGTCACCAATACTTTTATAATCTATCCTGTTTATGGATAACGTTTCGATTAATTTAATAGAATAATATAAATAACGTTTTGTTCATATAATCTCCCTATAAGAATAGCCCGGTGAATAAGTACCCTGAAGTGTTTTTGACACGAATACTCCTTAAAATACATCTTTGGATGTTTCTCATTCCTCCATAAAGTTTAAGTAGTATGATTTGATCTGTTTACGTCTGTCTCATCATGTAGACTAGAATAATCATTATTAAAATTTTATTCAAAAGTTGAAATTAATTTTTGTTTTGCTTATTTACCTCAATCCTCATTCATTTTAGACTATCTTCAATTAAAATATCATTACATCTTACTACTCTGTGAATGTGTGATGGGTAGGTCTTGTATTTTATTTTATTTTTCCAAATATACTTCATGTGTTCCTCATGAAATTCCCTATGATTTCAACTATGTAAATACACAATAAAGCATTGACCAATCAATTCGTTTGACATGTAAGTGTGTATTGGATGACGGCACGTTTGTTCGGCAACGTCGATCACTTTTTTTGATATCATTACATCTCAGAAAAGAATAAAGGGAGTATTCTGAGCTGCTTGTCACAGATACTCAGTGTATCAATGATATCTACTTTAAAATTTCATTCCTCTGTTTTCACCGGTATTCTTTCATTTCTTGCATTTTTTTATTTGAAGTTACTGAAGTTTGGTAAATTTATATGATGAATAAAAATTAATATATTGAATTCGTTCTAATATCTAATAGCTTTAATCTAATTTATATGTATAGAATTAATTGATTGATATGCTATGTACTTGCGTAGTATTGATTATTTTTAAATGAATAGTGCAGTCAAGCAGTAATTAATTATATAAAAAAACAATTGCCGCTATTAATAAAGAAACGAATGACCTTATAAATATCATTTTGATACAGTATTTTTTAAAATTTCGACGCTTTATTTTTCACTTTTATTCTCCAACTTTAAGTGAACCTTTTTATATCCGATTGTAATAAGTATTGCATTGGATCTGACTACCCAAGGATGTTGGTGATGTGGATCATAAATACATGTAATCAAAGTCGTTTAAATTTCATTTATAAAAAATCGTGGACGTTATCAAATAATAACGGTCACCCCATCGGAATGCAATATTTAATATTCTATTATAATATACTTCCTAATAAACAAAATGTCATTATAAAATTGTGGAGATAAATTCTTCTGATATGTACTTTACTTCAAATGATATTAAAGTGTTTCATGTTAAATATTCACATATTTTATTGGTATCACCTGCAATGATATACTCAACTAAATTATTATGTATACATACTATAATATAGTATTCTACGCTGAATACGTAAAATACAATCTTTACTAGAGATTTTTTGTGTTACAGAACTTAAGAGCATTTTTGCGGAATTTTTGAATAATTTCGTATCAAAGTGTTTTTTGTTATTGCCAGATGTTAGTTTTTCCTGACGCAAAAGCCGTCTACAACCTACGTTTCAAATTGTTTTATGTGAAGCATGTAAACATAAAACATACACACCGACATAGGAGTTACATGATGTAATGTAACTCCTATGTTGCAGGTTAGAAGAATCCTCCATTTAACAAATAGATGGTATTGCTATACATATTATTGATATCTAATGATAGTTCTAAATTTAAAAAAAACCTTGAACGCATTTGAATGCTTAAGTATGACAATGATACTTTTCTGTCAATGAAAAAAAAATACAATTTTCACATGATTGCGTGCAAAACGCATAAATAGTCTTATAAAAATAATGATTCATTGGTACTTTTGGTAAAAATGTGGCAATCTTTAATTATTAAGTGAATAGATATTTAGATTGTGAAGTCAAATGTCCCTGGTTTCATTGTAGGCAAGGTAAACAATGATTATATTCCACTATAAACATGGCCCTACCTGCTTCGAATGCCAAATTATGTTATACACCGTAGAGCATTTTGGTTTCGGCATTCTGATTCCATTGTAAAATATGAATAAATATGCATGGCGTGTAATGAAAACTGCAAAAATATTAACCAATGTACATACTCGATAGTACCAGCAATATACAAATGTTGAACTGCCATCAGTGACGATAAATTTTCACCGGTAAAAAAACATTAATACTTTTATTTTTATTATTTTTAAATTAACTAGTAATAGCTGTTTCATCAATGGCGATAGTAAACAAGAGTTTATGCATAAATGTCTGGGTGTCTACTTGGAACAAAGCAATAAATTTGTAGGCTTTTCGAAACCATTTTAGGTATCATTTTAAAATTAAGGTCCAATACTGTTAGTCCCAGTTTATTTAGCCATTATGCATTAGTCTAATTTAAGATGTCTAGTAGCGATTTTCAAATGAAGGATAGCAGAGTCACGACGGTTCCGTGACGAATAAATAAATGGAAAACTAAATTAATTTCTGTATTGTCTATTTCCCGTAACTGCACAGTTATTTTAGCGCACAACAAACATATTAATCGCATGAATTCATAAAATATAGTATTGGATTGTGTTACATATAAACAAAGCCATAGCAATTAATTATTGAAAACCAATTATTTTTTCTTTTTATATTTCTACCAACACATATGTCCAAGAAATTTAACATGGAGTTTATATTTATCAGGCTAAACTGTGTAAAAATACAGCAGAGATTCTACTATATTTAAAGAATTTTTATTTTTTTATAAAACTAAAATAAAACAGGAATCGCAGTCTTCACATTTGTACACAAATTGCTTAAGTCCAGTGATTTTGTATTATGTAATCCTATACGAACGAAATGATGATATGATTTTCACGACTAGAAATTATCTCTTTTCGGAATATATACGATTGAAAGCCAATGCCCGAGAAACAGTTTCGGCATGTCAAACACTGAACTAGTTAGTATATACCAGATTCTATTCAACGTGGAAATGTCAATGCAACATTTAAGCAAATAGGTAATGTACCTTAAAAAAATAAAATCTTTTCAAAATGTTATTTGCGTATCAAACGGTGGCGGTGGAGGCGCACGAAAAGGTCATCCAAGTTTTTCTTCCTCATAAACTGTGTTTTATTATTCACCTGGGACGGTGTAGCATGTTTCATTAACTTTAGTAAGGTCAACGTTGCGGCCCAGAACCGAAGTGGCAAGAAAATTGTGAATTTTGCAAGCAAATGTCGCGGCTGTATAACAAAACTGACGATACGCAAAAACAATACCATCACTAAACATTAAAAAAAAATCATTATACCTATATTCTATGTATACTGTACAGTCAAATGTAGTAATAATAATGTACGGTTGTATCAAATAGTGAAAGAAGAAAACCTAAAATCTTCTTTCACACAAATAATACAAGAACAAAAATAAGAAGGAAATTCTATGAGAGGCAACTTTTCAGGAAAACATTTTTATACTGTCAATGTTCCCTATAGAAAATCAATAGAATAGTTTTATATTTTAAATAGATAAACTGCGACTAAATCTTTCTAAAAATATGTCATAAAATATATATTCCAATAACTACCTTTGGTGTGTATAGATACTTCTGTATTCTAAAAATGGTAACGCAAAATATCTAGTTTACCTGACAAAAATAATACTCACCTACGTATTACGTTCGGTATAGATATAATTGGTAGTAGGTACGTGAATTAGTTTTTTGTGAAGTGAAGAAAGAAGCGTTACGCAAAATAAAATATTAATTTGCAATAGTAGTAATTTTATATTGCATTAAAGTTGACATATTTTATTAAAACATTGAAAATGTGCTGTTATCTTCATATATATATATCTTTTTATCACAAAAAATATCAAAAAAACCAATACAAAGAAAACATACAGCGAAATAAACACAATAATTCTAAATAGGTTAAACCCCACCATAGCGACCAAAATGAGGAAGAACGTAGCAAGTATGATCGTATGTGAAATAATATTGCCCTTTTTCAAATTTGAGTATATTTTTGTGGCATTTATTATAACATTCTAGGATCTACTAACTGATGTTAAACCACGATAGGTATGTTATATGACCAATCTTGATAATGAAACCAATGATATAAAGCGTTTGCTCATTTTATTTTGAATTATAATAAATGGTATGCGTGTTCAATGGTGTAAAATATACACAGGTTCATTTAAAATTGGCCTTTCAGGAGATTTACAAAAATCTTTACACGCCAAAAGGTATGGATATTCGTGGACCATAAAATTAATATTTATTGAAAAGAAATAAAAGTTCGCAAAATAAGACTCTTTCACTGCACGTGTCTAGCAGAGAGTTATAAAAAAGTAGCAAGTAATAATATTTGTATATTATCTAAGGGGGCTACACACGCAAACTTGTGCAAGTATGCATGGACGACTACGAAAATACGGTGGCCGTGTGTTAAAGAAGTTACGATATTATAACATTGTTATTTCATTGTTTCCGTTTTATGAACCTCACGAAGAGAGCGATGAAGTGAATCCAGTTCAGACTTGAGTCCCTCTAACGTTAGTTAGAATTAGTAATTATCGATTGAATAAATTTACTATCATTTTCATATCGTTTATTATTTTATAACCATTTTTTTAAATAGTGGAATTGAACGTAACAGTAATTCAATTTCGTTTTGTAATATATATTATTAACTTTCAAAATCCACAGTGGTCTTGGTGGTTCTTGGTCAATTCGAGCATGTTAAAATTAAGCAATAATAAAAATTGAAACATCCCATACCAATAAATGGTTTATTTGTTATTTCATTATATGTCGGAAGATAGCTGGTCTTATATTTTATATCAAATACACGTAGGATTACCTAATATTAGTAGATTTTCCGTTTTCCGGAAAAAAGGCCACACACAAATGATTGTGCATGCAAGTTGAACGTGTGTAGCCCCCTTTACAGTTTTAGAATCGTTTCGGCAAGTAAATAAACATTGTAAAAAAATAAACATATGCGACTCGTAGTAAAATGAGTATTACAATAATATTCATTAATATTATACAAATAGCATAATGTTATGCAATATCAACATTTTTTAATGGTCATGAACTTCACGATGTTCACGTTGCAGCGACATTAATTTAAAAGCAGTTATTACACTTTTGACCTAGTCTATAACTTGTTTACGTATAACTGTTCAATCTCTTTGATTTATTCATAAAAAGACGTACTCTAGAGATTCCAGTATTCACACGAAGAATCAATTAATATTTATACGAGGACACGAGTTAAAAATATGTAATGCAGTGTCATTTATTAACCTCACGAGCGTATACAATTATCTGCCTCTGATGCTTGAATTCATGTGGTGTGAAAATTGTTTAGTTGCCCATCGACATGATTCAACCAAAGAAAAAATAGCAAATAATCAATTCCTCTACATCTACAGGATGGAATGCACAAATTACGGATCTCTGTATTATTGAGGAATGTTTATAGAGTTTTGTTATTTTCGCCAACGATATATTTTAATAGATTTTAGTCATAATAGGAATCGTGCACACTCTAGTGTAAGTAAATCGTGGTCTTGCGAAGCCAACCTTAGGACACATATGGTAATTTGAAGAGTGCTCTCCACGCTACATCATATTCTCATACAACCGATGTGGAGACATAGCAGGTATTGAATGAATACGTAGGAACCACGCAAATGAATACTATTATCAGTTAGTTTTAATGGGTGATATTCAAGAAGAATATTTCGTCAAATAGTTCTAGCTTCATTACCCTGGATAGTTTTTTTAGTTGAAAACAGGAAAGGAAACTAACCAGCCTGATTGGTTTTTGTCAAGTCCCATGTTTCCGGAAGCTTTAGTAATGTCATTCGTTGAGTATCTAATCGTGGTCCGGGTGGAGTCATTGTATCAAAAAAACCCACAAAGTCTCCTGAGTAATTTGCCAAATTTATGTTACTGCAATATGTTTATGTCTTGGAAAAAAATTACTGGCGGGAAAATGGTGAGAAACAAATACAATCAAAATATAAAACAGAATTCAAAGCATATCCTTTATATCCATCTTTGCGTATTAATTAAAATATCTGACATAGAAATTCGAGAGATATTGGATATCAACTGTTATTATAATTGCATGTCACAAGCGACATGAACTATCAAATGCAATTATTTGCATTCTCAGATTGTATTATTTATGTTGTTATAATATAAATACATTCGTCACAAATCGTTAAATTATAAACTTAATTTAAAAGTAGGTAGTTTAATATAGCTAATAAATACTTTATGGCAATTTAATATATGTAGTGGAAATATGATAAAAATAACGTCTAAATAAATTGTTTTTCGAATTGATGGAAGTTATAGTGGTTCGATATTAAGCGCTGGCTAAGTAAAATGATAAATTGAATTTAGATTGACGAGGAATTTTTGTAGAAAGGACGAGTCATAAAATATAATAAGGATGATAGTTGTTATGTGATTTTTTCTTCAAAAGGTATGTTATATTTATAAAGATATCATATTGTTATATTAATAATAAAAAGAAAAACAAAAATTATTTTCCCTAATCGAACCGTTTGAAAATGGAACACAAATATTATGCTGATAACCTCGTTTGAAGACCCCTTGATTGACACAGACAAAAACAACACAATTTCTGTTAAAGTGATTTGTTTACTTAGGAATATATTTATTAATACAAACCGAAAACTATGTTGAAGTCAAAAGATATTCATAGCCTCTAAAATGTGTATGTGTAATTACGTAATGCCTATATTCTTGTTATTTGTAAAAGAAGTATTTTATTAAAAAACACAACACTATTCTATGTTATATTGTAGATACTCAACGCAAGCGGCGATGACTAAATAAGGTTGTTCGTTTAGAAAGGCATCATTGTATCAATCACATAATTCAATTGTATATGTTGTAATAGATAACAAGAGTAAATACAGTAAGCCGAGTACATACGTCATGCCAAAGTAGATTGCTATATGAACATGCTATAATAATTTAAGTATGATTACTATTGACTGAAAACCTTTCTTGGAAAATGTTCGCTTTATCACTACTCAGCGCCTGGCTGCTCGAATGCACGCTAAACTTTGTAATTGGATATGCATTGTATAGTTTGTAATACAATGGTTTTATTTAATCATCCGACTGCCATGTTTTACATAATATTATATGTTCTTTTAAATACGACTCTTTCAGAGATGGAAAAATTATTGTAGTCACATATAGCAGTATTCCCATGTATAATATTATAAAAGTATTAAAATAGCCGTTACGTTTTTATAGATAAGTTTGTACTAACTTGTTATCTTGTGTTGTCTATTGAAGAAGCTAACCGGTTTGTCAACTTTTAACAGCCTGAGAACGTCTACACGACGAGACGTCAACACTGAAACTGCTTCACAAAAGACAGCATTCATTGGTACGAGAAGAAATTACCTGTCATGTAATAGAATTTTAAATTCAAGAGGGGGTTAAAACGATACGGAAAGAATAATAAAAAAAATATTTGATAGTAAAAAGGTCACTTAAAATTTTTGAAAAGCTTTATTATGTGCACAGTAACTTCAATTTAAATTGATTTAAATATTGACATTGAAACGTCTTCATTTGACATCCAAAATAATTGCATTATTAAAATAACAGGAGGTTGGATATTATATTAGTTATTTGTTTTAAATAATATATTTTTTAATTTGCTTTAATAATTGACTGTAATATCGCTTTTTTGTCAAATTTGGTACATTAACGTTTTTAATAGATGAACATTTTAGTTTGGTCCCGGTAATTTTATTTAAATATTCTGACTGACTTTATCTATTTTTACTGTAAATAATCAAAGATTCAGTATTTTTTTACAGTACATTTCTTACGGAAAATTATACATTTTCATTAAGGTGCCGTATTTTTTTAATCTGTTCGTCAGCTGAAAATTTTTGGTGAATAATAAAGTAATTGAACCAATAAAAAGAATATTGAAACCTTACATGCTTACATATTAAATTAATACGAAAGCATTATTTCGCTCTGCCGAATATCACACTCCTTTGTTTAACTTGGTAATCAATATGCGGATGATGTACAAAAGTTAATTTGAAAATGGAAAAAAAAAAATTTAAAAAAATGAAATTGATGCATCGATCGTTACGCAAAATGTTTAAATTTCTATTGAATTCATCGGGGTGTTGAAATTTAATAAACAGTATCATATAAAACCAACATAATATCAATATATGACGATTAATTGCTGATAAATTAATTAATGCCATTAATTAGCATTCAATAGTAAACTCACACATCGAGTAATCTTTTATATTGATTTTAGTTGTATATCTTCTATTCCGGTCTATTTTCTCAAATATTTGGACATACATGTATAATTGTCGATATTATAGACTTCGCTTTGCGTAAAATTCGAATTATCACTACATTGTAAATAATAGATAAATTTACTGAAAATAAAAGTGTGACGATATATTTAATTCATGACATAAAATTGACAAAAATTAACATTATGTTTTTTCGCACTGGTTAAATTCAAAATTATTATTTCATATTATATTATACTCATTTGAATAGAACACAAAATATTTTGAAAATGAGATTGACGAAGGTGTCTTTAAAATATGTGGAGTAAATAATTCACCGTAACTTATCTTTTCACGTGTAAGGTTTAACATTCGCCGTGCACTACATAGCTGATGGAGGAGCACATCATTAACCCTAATTTAGTAAATGTTTATTATAGCGCACCCCTGAATTTTAAAGAAAAAAACTATTGCATTCCATAAATAAAATTCTATATTTTGAAAAATATAATATTCTAAATTCAAATATTTATGTGTGGCCAGGAGTGCAAAACTTTCAGTGTGACATCCGTAGTGTATGCATTATAGCACAGTAATAACAAAATTGCAAAAACAATAGTTTTCTAAAATCTGTTGGTGATTGGCTTTTGAATTGGACAGCCGACTAATATTGAAGGAGCCATTGGCATGAATGAGACGCAGTAAGGTATCTTGGAGAGGAGATTCTGATAAAATTTATTATAATTACATATAATAGTTGCATATTGTATAACTATTTTATGCATCTCTGGAAAATGTATCTCAAAGAAGTTAAAATAATTGATTTACAAAATAGAGGGAACCAGTTTTATATTATAATAATTATATATTCACGAATTCGTTGATACGTCGATATAATAATATGTGTTATATATTTTTATGCATCCTGTCAAATGTTATAGAATTAAAATTATGTTTGTAATGGTTTTTATAATTTTTAATTAAACAGACACTCACCTTTAGTGAAATGATAAAAATAACATTACTAAGAAAGTGTACCTACCTACTCTTAGGTATCACCTCATTATGCAGCAAGATACTATTTACTTGACCTTTTGTGTCTGCCATTTCTATTGAAATATCACTATTATTATAATAATAACCAATTAACATAACTATCGCCCATCTTTCATACCGTTAAACTCCCTTCTATGTATAGTTGTAAAATTGTATATCAATGCCAGCTAAAGCAGATGGTCTATGTTTTATCAAATACTAGCTTTATTGCCCGGATTTGTCTAGAATAGATTCAAACTCATTATTTATTCAAAATTATTTTATTTATTCCGTTACTACGGGTTTATTTCAATACTTGGCTGAATACAATATTTTTAGTATCTTGTTGATGATGATGATGTAAAAATGAATGTTGACCTAGAAATGGCAGCTAAGATGACATGTCAAAATTTCACCTCGCTACTGTTTCCCGTTTGGGAGAAGTAATTTTTATTTTATAAAATAGATATTTTTAGTTTATCGTCGACTCGCCAGTTACTAATAGGTTATTGTGCGCGCTTTGAAGCGGGATATTGCGGGTTTAATTACCTCAACTGCTGGATTTAAAAAAATCAAAGATGCAGGACTGGACGCCTGTAGTTTGCGCGATTAGCTGCAGTGGCGTAGCTATTCAGAAACAAGTGAAGCAGTTGATCCAGGCGCACGAATCATGGGCGGGACGCAATATTAGAAGTATTTTTCTTAGATTGGGTGAGAACTATAAAAACGAGATATCGTAGCGAGCGCAGCGATTTTACTTGCTCCGGGAAGCTAAATATGTAGCTACGCCACTGATTGGCTGATAACCGATTCTCGTGAAAAATACTGCCAACATAAGTTTTAACAGTGCGGAGATTCAAATATTTTTTTAGAATGGCCATATTCTCACCGATGAGATCCATATGGTCCACTTCCGGAGCGGACATGATAAAAAAAGTTTAACTCAATTGAATTCAATTTTAATTCCGTATCTTATTAAGACTATTTGCAAATATACGCATGATGAGTAAGTAAATGTTGATGAAATAAATGTAAGACTAACCATGATGCAAAAATATCGACGAAATCTAGATACGAAAACTTTAAACAGTTTTGAGCTTATAATCGATTTCCATCTGGCATCGTCAGTCTATAAAATTTATTGAACAATTAAGATTTTGTATTATAATTCATAAGATTTCTTAATGGTGTACAGTTATAAACTTTTAATACCTTATTCTCGGTTGTCATATATGATATATTCAATAATACATTAGATACATATTATATACACGAATGTATTTCGACTATTAAAATATCAATATTATTTTATATTATACTAAAAAGTTATTAGACGTAGGTAGTGTAAGATATCTGTAATTGTAAGCTTAATTATACATTTGAGTTATTATTGGATTAGCTTTGACTTTTAAAAATAGGGTGTTACTAAATATAGGTAGCTATAATGTGAAGAATAACTTGTATGTGTAGTTTAATGGCTCAACGAACAACATAACGGAAAAACGTTTCTCAAGAGTCCAAGACTGATAAATTTACATAAAAATGTGAACACTGTTTTAAAAAACCTAAGTTTGCAAAACTGTGTGTATTGATAAATTATGTGATTATTTCAAATAGTTACTAAGCTTAGTGATCATATTTTTAAGTATACACTAACCGTTTTGCATGACATCTCCTTTTTTGAAGTCTCCTTGGCGTCAGTCAATTAAAAAATACGCACAGGCTCATAGGTAAGAAGTGAAAAGCCTATAGATATATGAGAACACTTCCATGTTGTCTACGATGACGGTACGGGCTGATGAGTATCAGCTAAGAAGTTTGATGATTATGGATTCAGAATTAAAACCGATAATGAATATGGAGCTTCGATTAGTCGAAGAATGATGAAAATATTATCGATATCACGAATAAAGAAAAAGTATCGTAAAAGAAATTTATGAACTGTTACGTGAATAATTCAGGTATTCAGTTCAAAGATCCGTTATTTATTCACATAATCACATCATTTGCTAAATTGAAAGTTTTCAGCGAGTTTTTTTTTATAAAAATCTTTTCCTAATTTCGGTGGCTCAGTTAGTAAGCGAGTGTGTTCAAAAAATCTCTTATTGTGGTATTACAGTTCCAAAACTATACATATACCTGATTTATCTGATGATAATAATTAAATTATATATTTTTGGAAAAACAAGTCAAAACAGTTTTGTGAAGTTTTCTTAAAAGAGTAATCTGATAAATTATTGAACGCAATATCAATTGTTGCAGATCAAATTGATTCATTTCCAATTTATTCCTAATGACCCTTTTTAAAGATTTGAAACGCCCTTCGTTATTTAAACTTTTGGCAATAACAGCAATCGCCATGGATTATTTATTACGTATTAATTTTTATTTTATTATTAATGACAATTGTAAATAACAATTCCTAGAATATATAATTCAATGATAAATATTCTTAGGAATATAATTGACGGTGATTACTTAAAAAAAACAGGGAAACGATGTAAATGTTCGACCGTCAAAAATGCCATCAATAGGATTCAATTGAGCATGAAAATACATTAATTAATACCTATAATAAAAATGTACAGATATTTATTAGTCAGGAGTCTTAATGAATTTCGAATAAAATAGTGATTTTATTTGAAAAAATATCTAAGTAATTATAACAATAATTAACTAGACATCTTAACGGATTTTTCGAGATTATAAAGATGCTTAACATTGAAATGTTCATGCACGAGATTTAAGAAAATAAAAACATCAATTTAGTCATTCATCAAAGAACTTACTGTAAAAGTTATAAGGTAGAGTTCGGATTAAAAGCAAATACTGTCCACAATTGTTCATCAATATTCAAAGTATTTTAGCAATTTTTACTTCTGGAAAACATACTTGTACATAATATTTCTATACTAAATAATCATTTTATTTTAGGATTTGAAGACATCGTGTGAGAATTTTCCTTCATGTCGGTAGAGAAGAAGAAGCTTCTTAACCCTATCCGACAATCGGTCTAACCGGTTTCTGCAATACGCAATCTTAAAGTTACAAGGTTTTTTTTCAAAGTTTCAAACCATACCATATTAATTTATAAGCCGCACCCATAAAGACTACATATGCAGTTATATAAAAAGACCTTCCTGAATTTTTTTGGATTTCGTTTCACGTTAGTTATATCACAGCATATGCCAAAATATGAACTGTGGTAACATGGCAGAGTATACAGAATAAAGCGAAAAGACAACTATAATTCGTTGCTAGTTTGTGAAATATTAATTAATATGATGTCCACTTATCTATACGCTTGCAAATAAATTTGTAATGTATTGGGGAAGAAATATGCCATAGTTCGCATTTCGGGTACTGATTCCTATGGATACTAACTTGTTTTTCGACAGTCATTGAATGTCATGATGAAACTTCAACCGTACATCTGTTTTTATTAAGAAATTGCTGCAAATTAACTTCCATTCGTAACTGTGGGTCCATCGAGTAGGTCATATTTATTGTATCTGTAGACCTTTATGAACGATACTATCTGTTAATATAATCAAAATAAATACATATTCTTATTCCTCATACGTTTGATAGAATTCTGTAATGATGTCAACATGCTGATGCATTTAGGAGTATCATGAACTTAATTTTAAAATACCGTATTTGACATATAAAAGTAAGCACGACTGAGCAGTTAACTGAAATATTAAAAAAAACATACTATTATCCACTAGAGTGGTGTTATTTTAATGTTTGATAATATTATAATATATATTCTATTAATCAATGTTATACTAGGGATTTACTATCACTAATGATAGTTTTTAATTTTACTAAAGATAGTTACCAATTTAAGACTATAAATAGTAAGTTACAATAGGATTTATTGGTAGTATGTTATA
>JAGVSQ010004391.1:0-19523 GCA_022683975.1 Rhyacophila evoluta
CAATGTGTAGATCCATATGCTCCACGTTGGGAGCGAACATGGTATAAAAAAAAAAGCTTGTAAAAATATGGATGTAGTTTGTTTAAACAAGTGATTTTTTTTATTTCCATTGGGTTGAGCAACTGTTTGATAAACGATTCTCGTGAAAAATGATCTGTAAAGTCTTCACATTGCGGAGATCCATATACTCCATTTTCAGAGTAGATTCAAATGCTCCACTTTGGGAGCGAATATAACATATATATATATAACATTTTTTTTGTGAATTTTCTGGCTGTAATATTTATTTTTTAGTTGCTTCTTTATCAAATAAATTTCCAGCAAAGTTTTCCAACATGAAGCCAGTTTAAAACATTAAGATATTTTTCATCGAGCTCTGGGTTGTCTCAGGGCAGTATTGGACATGCCATACATTGCTCCCCCAGCCCAGATTAATATTTTATGATTAGCATTAAGAAATGAAATAAAAAACAGTTCTTTTAGATATTGCACTTTATTAATTTACAATGCAACTTGAAGTAAAAATTATCACCCATTTTTCAAAGAATATTTTTTGTAAACAAATAGAATAATAATAAAATGTGTACTTATAATAATGATTTACCACATGCAGGAAAATAAGAATCATACGGAAAATTTCATTTCGTCAAAAAAAAGCTTTTGTAAAACATATAATACTAATGACAAAAGAAATTATTTATAAGCGTACAAGAAAAATCATCTACCTATTGCACACCTGGTAAAATCATGATCGGCCTAGCATTTTTATATTATCTAACTAAATAATAAAAAAAAAGTTTAACATGTTCTCTGAATAGAATCTCAATTGGTTCAACTTTACTTAATATTCATCATCATTGTAACACACTGCAAGTCTTGGCACAGCCCTTTGAAATTTACTTTTAGTTTTCTAGGTCTCCAGATTCTCCCCACTCAACTAGTCATATTATTAGTTTTCATAACAAACAATAGTAAATTTTTCAAAGTACACGCGACTCCTTTTTATATATGGTCGTTTTATACAGTTTTGATATAACACGGTTCAACAAAAAAATCAATATTTTTACAATTTTTTTTTGTTCCAACACGATTCCCAAAAACAATTGTTATATTTTCAATTTTGTGCATTATTGTGTCACGAATGGCATACAGTGTAGGGGCTCAACAATTCTACTTATCATTACAGGATCACCTCTCTTATTCGTACGAATGCTAATGAGAGCGGCTCACAAAAGTAAACAATAGTCAATTGATAGCCAAAGGGCGAGCCACATTTACTTCTAGACTACAATGTTCTTATTTTTTCAAATAACACAGTTTTTTTTTAATTTAGGGAACGAATCTTCGATTTTTATGTATTCTATCACTTTTTTACACTGTTTTTGGTGAAACGTATCCACCCTATCTACAAGACACAATCCATTTAAAAATATATTCTAAGCATTCAATGCTAACATAACTTGTTGATTCATATGTGTACGAGTGTTAAAAATTACAGAGGAACAAAAAAAGTCATGTATTCTTGTAGAGTAGAAGTGTAGACCAAAGTAACTTTAAAGGAAGTGGTATTTAAATTTGATGATTAATATAGATTAAAAATTCATTTTATTATATGTATTTAGAGAAGGTGATAGCACAGATGGCTGAACACCATTTTCATCAGTATTTTATTTACTAAATTATTATTTAAGGTAAAAAAAGAATAAGGGATATACGGCTGATGCAATTCTCAGGTGATTTAAGAATATACATAGCCAAATTCGTTGCATGGTATTCGAAAAAGGCACATGTATTAGGGTATTGTATACATTATCGCATGAAGTACTATGCACATGGTAATTATACCATTAACAACTAAAAAAACTCCAATGCAACTGTCGCTATATGAATTTAAAATTGTACATAAAATATTTTACAATTTTTAAGAACAGTACTAAAATAACAACCAATAATATTACTTTCTATCTAGAACAGACAGCAGACAAAATTTGTCATGGTTGATAAAATGCTATATTTCATAAATTCATTATCCAAAAGAATCAATAGAAAGTATGAATACTAAATATTTTGTCAATTTTTGGCCCTTTTTGAGATCCAGAATATTAATTCATCACCTCGAAATCTAAGGTAAAAATCGATTCTTGAGAAAAACAGTTATTAGAATTTTAAAAAATCAAAATATACGACACTTTTATTTTCTTTTGAACTATTTGGATTTAGCGACTATGTCGTACTAATGTCCTTTTAGAAGTCGTGTAGAGAAAAAGGCAAATATTCATAACGCAAAGCTTGCAAATTGCTCTTTTGCATTTGAGGCAACGAATTCATACATTGTTGGTTGAAATTTAAAACCTTCATTTGACACTTAATGGGGAAGTATTCTAAGTATTAAAATTTATACAATAATATTTTATTTAATTAATTTAAAATATAACATATAACTAGAATTTTCAAATGAATTTATCATTTTCAATCTAAGAAACATACAGATTATATTTAAAATATTTAATTTATTTTGGGGATCGTTCATATATAATAAATACAATCGGTTACCTTGAAGTAAAACATGACTTGCGAATAATAATCTCCAAGTAATTAGACATTTCAAATATTTTTGAGGAAAATATATTGCAACATTTGCTTTAAGCGGACGATAACCAACAGTCTGTCGGTGAGTGCTTTGTTTTAAATAGGGTGATAAAGACTCATTAAATGAATCACATAAAACAAAATTATATCAATAAATCAACATAATTAAAAAGACAATATGATATATCATGTTACTAGGGCTGTCGCATATATGGTAAATTTGAAATTATATCTGTCTCACTGACCCTAAATCTTAAGTGAAAAAATGTGTTAATAATTATCGATGAGAAAATTATATACAAATAAAACAAACCAATATTGTTGGCTGAAAAAAAATAATGGTTTATTTTTTTAAATGTCTTTTAATGTGGTCAATGAAAGCTTGAAAAGCAAATGTTTTGAAAAATTTTACCTCAGTAAATTTAGAATAGTAAGGTATATGTTATCACAATTAAATAATATCATATCATAACTGATTGATATACATCTTATGCCAGCACTTAATCAAATTTGAAGGATGCGTAAGTGTTTCAAACATGCATTGATTAATTCATTCTATTATTTAATATATTATTTAATTTTTCTAAAAGTATCTATATGATACGTTAAAAATATTTCTTTTCATTTATTTAATGGAAATATCTATATCTTTATTTTTTATACAATTGGTCACCACGTGGTTTAACTACCACATGTTTATTATACAAACTATTATTAAAATATTACTAATCTTTTATTTTTCACCGTACACAAGAAATGCCATGAATATTTATTAAATAATACTTTCTATATTGGTGGGATAAGTAATTCATCTCAAAAATAAGGTCTCTTGATAATTTTTAATAAAACCTGTTATTGACTGGGAAGATATTCAGGATATCCATCATTTATCAAGAAACTAATTAAAAGCTTTTCATAATATATAAGCACCATGATTTTACTCTGTAAATACAATACTTTTGAATTGCAATATAATGATTTTTTCTTATTTTTTGTAATAACATATTATAATATATAGTCGCTGGAATGCAGAACTATCCTAAGTTAAATTTGAAGTAAAAATTTTTTCTGAGTGATATAATTCTCCATGATATGCAAAGTATCTTACATATAAACCCGAAGTACCATAAGTAACAAAATATTAAATTTTATTAAAAATCAACACACTTATTGCAAAATATATTCATAAGTAACATATACCTACAAAATAATGCAAAAAGGAAAGTTTTTACAATGATAGTCACAAAAATGTAGGTATTCTAATATTTTTCAAACAGCTCTCCTATAAATGAAGTCCAGTGTGACACAGGATAGTTCTGCATTCGAGTGACGATGTATAGGTATAAACATTTTTAAAATATTGATGTTTTTTAACGTTAAAATAAGATTTACCAATAGAATATTTTTAACAGATAACAATTTACAAATTATTACAAAATGGCAGTATAGGATATGTTTATAATGAATAGTTTAGTTAGTAAATAGTTTTTTCATAGTATTTCTTCTTATAAAAAAATGTAGAATCACATATTTAATTTGAAACATAATTACTAAATATCTCACATATATTCCATGGCTATGTTGATCAGTCAATTTTCGGCATACCATTGAGAATTTCATTTTAATCAGTTCATTTTCAATGAAATCTCCCCTATTTGATCAGTTCCTAACTATATCACCATAAAATCTTGAATTTATGCTATGTATTTGTTTACAGGATAATAAAATGAATATACTAAGTTACGAAAACTTTGTCTATAACAAAAAGATATGAAAATACCGCCTCTTCTTCGAGCCATCTAGGTTTTAGCACCCTGGAAGTTGGCTTGACAAAGAAAGATTTCTTGGAAATGTCGTACACTGTCCAAATAAGAAAGTGGGCAAGGGAAAGAAAAAAGTGTATAATGAGCAAGCTTGAATTAGTATGAAAGATTCTGGAAAAATACAAATCTGTATAAATGAAATACATTAATATTGTTTGAAATGTAAAGTTTCATAAAGCATTTGTTAACAAAACTTTAATTGTTTCAGAATTAAATAGAAATGCACAATGCTCCTATGAAAATATGACTGGGAGTTTTCTGAACTATATTCATTAGTGAAAGACTAATGTATTGTTGCAGGGTCAATGCAATCAATTGTTATGGATGCCACTATAATCAATACAATTTATTGTACATACGTATTTAATATTAAATTAAAATTACTGCCATACACACTTCCGAGCTAATATAGGTGACAGTTGTGTTCAAATCAAGATTTTATGGTAAACGTAATAAAAACTACTTTAAATATTGTTTGGTCATGAATGTTTACATTCTTATATTTATGTAACTAAAAAATAACATCACTTAAATAATAACAACATTTACACTGGCAAGTTGCTCTTATGTAATAAAGAAACTATAAACATGCACACAATACTTTTCATATATAAAGATACAGCAATAACGGATTCAACAAACAGTCAAATTTATTAGAAGTGATAGTAAAACTATGCCAATTATGCCTTTAATTTATTGTAGCTTTCACTACGACGATTTTCAAACATAAAAAATATATTTTCACAAAAATTGAAGCTCTACCCATACAAATAATGCCACAACTCATTTGTGTAATATTTACACTCACAATAAACAAAAAATAGAAATAGAGAACATAAACACAAATATATATTATCTCATTTTTTAAAATGAGTTCAAAGACTGGCTTGCAACATTATTGTCATGTTAATAACATTATCCATGTATCCCAAAATATTTTTTCTAGTTTCATCAAATGTTAACTCGATCCAAAACACATTTAAATACACCTAAGAAGTATTTTTTTATGAATACTATAATTAACTTAACATTTTACATAAAAATGTGATTAAAAAATATTCACGATCTCTGCACAATGCGAATGACTTATTTAATTTGTGTGTTAACTCAGTATAAAATCCAATTAAGATATTTTGAAATAAAACCAAAAATTATTTGACAGTGACATGGCTTTATTACAATATATATATATGTGAATATATAATCGTAATGTGCCAATGAAGCGCTTAAAAACTCTAAGTATGATGTGAAAATAATTCGTTCACAAAAGACTGCACAATAATATATAGAAGAGCATACTGGAATTCATGAATCGCATTTATTTACTTATTGCTGTATTTTCTTTAGTATTCATAGAGTAACAATGAGTAATAAATGAGCAAGAAACAAAAAATATCAAATCTATTTTGTTACTAATTATGAATAATAATACAAGGTGCAAAAAAGTATGTCATATGATAGCCAACTGTGGAGTGGGTAGAATTTCACTGGTATATTCGGCTAGCAATAGAGTGCTAATCCACTTCATCTCATCTTCTGAAGAATTACCAGCGATGGTACAACCGAACCACGGACTATCTTTTGTTCTCACAGGTTTAGAATTTTTCGGGATGAAAGTCAAAGACCACTTGCATAATGGATTTCTTTTAGATTCGTGTCCAATATACCAACGAATATCCTGAATACTCCAACTGGCCAATAACATTAAACACTCTTTATCTTTATAACATGATAGTTTATTAATGCAAAAATGAAAAGTGAACAGTTTAAAGTTTTTGGTTTTTTCATGGGCGAATTTAAGTTCCGTGATTAAGAAAGCTTTTCCCGAAGGCAGTTCTTGCAAAGCTGCCTGTCTGAAAATTTTATTCTTCTTCAGAATCAAGTAATTGTCTTTCCTGTCAATTTCTTCCCAATACCCCCACCTTAAGACAACATCCAAGACAACTTCAGAGTGATGAAGGGGCCGTGACATACTTTCACAGCAGATGACTTCTTCGATACACAAGAGATGCGCTTCCACTTTGACTTTAGAACTAAGCTCTATGCATAATTCTCCGCAAGTTTTTCCAGGTTTTAGGGTAACATTAACATAGTTTTCAGCTTTTTTATCACCTATGTATACCCAGATGTGTAATTCTCCAGAGGGTCTGGATGGAAGAGTTGTCGATGACTTTCGGCACTTTCGTAAAACAGCTAGCATTTTTGATTCACGGCTTATATCAGCCGCTGAAGGCTGGTAGATCTCCATGTAGAAATGAATCAAGTCGTACACAACTTTAGTTTCAGCAACAGACCAATTTGCTTGATCTGAATCTGAACACTTCATTAATGTTGGACCCCACACAGAAGCGAGGTTTGAAGTATTCATTAGGTTTTCTTCACATAACAGCTGGATAAAATGTAAATGACCTAACAGTTTTTTCAGTGTGTTTTTACTGATCGGATGTAGAGTATCTAACAATTCTCTGTAAATGGCAACTTTATCTTCTTGTATTGTCATGTCACTGGTGGAACAGAGATCATTACGAAGTTTGGCAGTCAAAATAGGTTCAGGAAGATCTCTGAAGAAACGTTTTAGAGTGGTGGCGACGTCATGCTCTGTGCACATTCTGCTTGTCAGCTGTACAGCCCAAGAGTTTTTTCTGAAGGCTGCAAGTAATGCGTTGACAGTAGATGTTGACCCAGCCCTTCTATATATACCTTCACTTAAACTTCCTTGAATATAAATATAATTAATACATTTATCGACAATTGTAGGAATGTCATCCTTGGTAAGCTGATAGTGGTGAATCCACGCTCCGTTATTAGAGGCAGCTATTTGAATTATATGGTGCCATATTCTAGTCTCTACACCGATGCACATCCGGATATATAAAGTGATATCTGGGAAATCCAGCAACAGCATCGGACCTTCACCTGGGGAATTATTTTTGTCTTCGCATTGTTGAAGAGTGACAAATCGAGCTTTCCGTAAATCTAGAGTGCAAAACGTGTCCCCAGTACTGTGGTAGTGCAAAGACCTTTTGCGAAATAAAAGCCACTTGGGATCCCAAGCACCCCCTACTCTTTCTTTGATATAACACCATCCAATTCTAGTTAAGTCCGAAATGTACCTGCTGGGAAATCCTTGACATATCGACTGCACAAGTTTTTGAACCCATGTACTTCTATCGCCAATACTTGAGCATCCAAATATTACAGATGACCGATTGACTTTGTTGTTCAAAAAAAATAATTGGAAGCAATGCAATTCTCCTTCATAATTGAAATTATGACCTAAAATGATTTGGATTGATGATAATGTTTTCATATTCAACACGTCTTTAGCAGCAAAGCTGTCGCTATCGGAATGACACGTTAATTTTTGTTCAGAGAGAATATATTGTTTTGATTGAAAATTTTTGAAAAAATCCTCCATAACCCTAGTCATTACGCGTATCAAATATCCTTGATGTGTGCAAGGTGTTCGGGTGATAATTTTATCAGGTATATACATGGGTTCAAACTTCTTTTTGAAATATGACGTTGACTCTGGCAAAATTTTTAACATGGAAGACATCTTATCAACGACCGACAAACGAGAAGCTCTATTGAATTGTGACTGTATTTTATCCACTAATTTTGTGCTAGTAGATCTCAAAACAGGAGTGTCAACAGTATCAGCAGTACCAGTATCGAACCATTGAGTTCTCTTAGGTGTCACTTCAGCGTTTTCTTTTTTAATTTCTTCATGCTTATCATTCAATGACAATGAATCAAATCTCTCCGGAGGTGTAGGTGGTGACAGAAAGAAACTGCTATTTTCAAGATAGAAACCATAATCAGATTTATCAGCTTCAGTTTCATAGACAAGGGTATTTGGGACAGCTGTTGACTCAACAATTTCCGAATTTCCGTTACCATATGTGTCTCCATTGAGAAAAGCTTCTAATAAACTTAAATCATTCATCGTATCATTATCTTGTGTATTAACATTTGCCAGCGGATCAAATTCACAAACTGTCGGGCTGAATTTAGCTTTCAGCTCCGGCGATTTTTCTTTCTTTATATTCCAATTTTCATAAGCCAATAAATTGATCGGCTTCAAAATTGGTGAATCAGATAAGCTCTTAGCTTTTGTTACCAATGGAGGAAATGTATCATAAGTTATACTTGCACTTCCACTGGAAGCATTTGATACTGTATCATAGAGTAGCCATGAATCAGTTCTTACTGGTAGACCTGGTTTAGGAAAGTCATAAAGATCATTTTCTTGATTCAACCGCTCATATTTCTCTTTATAACCCATATATGTAGATGTGCAGGGACTTTGATTGGGATCTAAACTATTCACATGGATCTTTTCACAATTTACAGATGATAAATCTTGGCGGGAAATGGCTGGCGATTTTTTAGAACGACGGGGCGATGATGGACTTGGAGTAGAACGGTTTAGATCAGGAGATGGTAAAATAATCACATTTGAATAACTTTGTCGCAAACTTATCGGTGAAACTGGCTCACTACTTATTAAAACAGAAGCAGTAACCGACCTGCTTGCAGATTCGTCAAAACTTTTTACTGGGGCTTTTGATGTAGACAAACTCTTTTCAGTCGTAATTGTATCTGTTGGTGAAGTGGGCTCCTGAGATGGCAGCGGATTTTCACGATCGAGTCTTTCTTTCGACCGTGGTAATGGCACCGGCCGTTTTACACTTTCTTCTTCCACCGTTGTTCTAGGTTTAGGTACCGGCGTATCTTCCATGACAATACTTAAAGAATTATTTAGGCTCACTATATATTACAGACACATTATGCGCAAGTGGTTATTTCACAGCTACATCGGTGATTTTTCATCAAACTGAAATTCGTCTTTTATGAATAGTCTTACGAATGAGTCATACCAACATGTACTGCAATCTACCGCCTTTCCAGAGCAATCACTATAAATACGCTCTAGATATATACATTTTTTAAAAATACATAATATTCTCCACGGTAATTTCACGTAAATTCATCGAAACTTGGCAGAAAATAGTAACACGCACAACTTTGCAGAGAAGTCAACACAACATTGAAGTGACAGTAAAGAACTGACAGCACGGGTGACACCGATAAACATAAATCCTGGTAGTGTGCAAAATTTAGGTATCGAATACTTTGCATCGGACACTTGAAATGAGTACCAATACCCAAATACAAAAGAAGTGAGTTAAAAATAAAACGAGAAACCGTAATTCTCTGAGAATTTTCGATTTTGTAGAAACTGCACATGGTCTAAAAAAAACCTGTCACAAACTTTCTAAGCTAATTTAATATAAAATGTCCACGTGAGCTTAAAAAACAAGAAATTAGAATTCTGTGAAGGACGTTATGCAATATGTATATGTATAAAATTTCAAAAAGTAAATGGGTATAAAAGTATTCAATACTCGATATTCGATACTTACAAGTACTGGGTACCCACGACTACAATAAGTATTGAATCGGACTTTTAATAATAAATCCCGCCTATGTGTAATGCTATACTCATACTGCAATGATAAACTTGCCAGAATAAAAATTTTGTTACTAAATTTCTGTTTTCAAAGAACTCCATGACTCTCTCCATTCCTCCAAATTTTTGAAAATGATATGTTATTCAAAACTACTTGAAATTAAGTGAGCAAGACACCGATCACAAGCAACAGTCCATGCAAAAGTATTTTTTCTGCCATATCCACCCCCTGTATAAAATATATGGTCAGCACATTTTACCCTTTGTAAAGAATATCTATCAGTCTTCCATGAGCCCAGAATCCCACTATTCGGAAGAAAAGAAGTTAGGATTCAGACTCTTTCTGGAGGCACCCGCAATACATATCCCAGTCAGTTTTAGCGTTGCTGCACAACTTTTAACATAACAAGGGGCCATCTCGTCCATTTTCCTATCTTTGGCACAAAATCAAACCACTTCACTCGCAGCAGTCAATGCAAGTTTTGTCAAGTGCTATAATTCACTGTCATATACTGAAGCCATAATAATCTCTAACTTTATAGTTTCATCAATACCACGGCATAACTATATCATGACAAGATCACCTGAATATGCTGTTATTGCTGTTATATTCGATAAACTAGTCAGAGATATTTAAATTAGCTAATTAAAATGAATTGATGGTGACTCAAATGATTCTATTATTTCATAAAAATTAATTAAAATTCTTCTCAATGGCTTGAATAATAAGAACATGTTGGGTTTTACACATAAAATTATTTTTCTTTACTATTTGTGCTTCAAGGCAAATTCATCTCCTCAGTATTAAGATTTACCTAGACAGATCTTGCACAATAACTAGAGCAAATCACCCAACCCAATGGATAACCTTGTCAAATATCTGAATGTAAATTAAAATCGATATGTATCCAACTGTGAGACTTGAACCATCAGTAATTCACAGATACATGCATTTACACACACAATCACAGCAAGCGGCGTTTGACATTATCTGAATTGTGTTGTAATACTAGTTTGTTTTGTCTCCCCAGTTAGCGTAGTTGGTAGCGTGCATGCCTAGCAATCCGGGGAATGTGGGTTCGATTCCCCACCTGTCGGATTTTGAAAATCAGAAAATGCAGGACTGGATGCCCATTGGGTGAGCAATTGTCTGACAAACAATTCTTGTAAAAAATAATCTCAAGACGTCTTCACATTGTGGAGATCCATATGCTCCACGTTGGGAGCAAACATGGTTTAAAAAAAAATTATATGTAAAATAGGTGTAATACTATTTATTGTAGTAGCACTTATACATGCATTTAATGGATACAAAACAGTGATCACATTACATATCAACAAAAGCTCTGATGCATTGTCTCAAGAGAGTTGCTTAACTTTTTGATAATATATCTCCGGCCTGCCAGTATCTTCAGACAGACTTATTTCCTTAAGTAAAATCATTTCTTACATTTTTCTATTCTTCAATTTGCAGATGCTAATAAATGCTATTTAAATGATGTAATTGTATGAACAGTATTTGAAATCTCTTATTTTAATAAAATGTAAATCACAATTCCAATCTAACAACCAAATGCTGCCTACTCAATCCATATATGTAGTACTGCTCTACAAATCGTGACACAGCCAATAAAGGCCAAAAGCAATCATATGCTAAACTAAAAATGGATGCATGCCACGGTTTTTGGGAATACTATGGTATGATTTCGTTTGCAACAAGGAGATATTAAAAAGGACCAAGGAGCCATTCAAAGTGAAGCTGTGGCGCTGGACATGGCTCGGCTCCATATTGCTGGTGCCTTAAGAGTCTTAACCTGAGGTTCTTATTCTTGAAGCTGACCATTTTCGACGTCCTAGAAGGCTACAAAATACTGTTTACAGAATGTATTCAGTGGAGCTACGAGATGCAGGCATCACCTAGGAGGGCACAAGAATACTGTGGCAACAGAGATTCTTGGAGGCAGCATGTGGTATCCATATGCCCCACAGGTATGAAACAAAAAAAATTGCAATTAGGTAATTACAAATTTAAATCAATAGACATTCATTTTATGATTTTGTTTTATTGTTTCATTAAAAATAACATATACGTAAGATAATATTATCACATAAGTATCACATTTTCACTTATATTATAAATTGTACATCTTATAGTGGTATTTATTTTGAATAAATGAAATAAGTGTTTAATAAATAAACGTCAATCGAAATTTCTCTTGTTTATTTTTATATTATAGATATTAGACAACAATAAAAAAATAATCATAAAATATTTTGTTATATTTTTGCAGAATGATTATATCATATTGAAAATTAGCTTTCTCAAAACATAGTTAATTAATGTCACATATCAGTCTGTGTAAAACCTTGTTACGTAATATTTTATCAATAAAAAGACTTTGGTTTGGGCACATTATTTATTTAACCTGATTTGATGCCCCTTAATCGTACAGAATCATTGTTTTATACATTTGTGAATTAAGTTATACAATTCATAAAACTTAATATATTTAAACTTTCATTCTTTTGAAAAGTAGTTTAATGATTTCTGATTTCCTGTGATACAAATCTAACAAAATTAATATCTGCTGATAATAATATGATAAAATGTTATTGACCGAAGCAGAACAGTATTTGGACCAAATTCATATAAAATTTTGTGCTACAGTGGAATTTGGCTCTACTAATATCCTAAAAAATGGTTTATACAAAATATTCAATTGAATAATCACATATTCCTTGTTTTCCCACATGGATTTTTTAGAATTTCATATAATCTCCTATATTTTTATACAGTTAAACGTTTTCATAGATTTTTGTACAAAAGCAAATATGTAACGGAATTGTTATTTAATTTTAACAAAATGAACACATCTATCTTCTATTAAAAGGTGATAATTGACATCAGATAGAATATATTATATTATACCATCTGGAATGATAGGATTACTATTTATTTCTTTTCCTTGCATATAGTTTTTTTATAGATATATTATATTATAACCTTAATAAATTTATCTGTAAAACGTCAATCAAAAACAGTTGATTCTCAACATTCCTCTAACATGTTGATAATCTTGTAAAAAATATATAAAAACTTAATACCTATTTTCTAAACATTTTTTGCTACAGATAACAGTTATTATAAATAATAAATGGCAGTATGATGGTATTATCACATTCACAACGATTGGGACAAATTGAAGTAAATTGGTATACACCAAACTGGAGAGCGCAGATTTGGATTACTACTGTGTTATCAATTATATTATCAAACTTTTTGCTTAGATACAAATTTTTTTGAATAAATTAAATAATGTAACAATTTAAATGTCAAAAGATGACTTCAATATGAAGATTTCTTCTATTGTTATGTATGTAACTCTTTGGAGGGAGTAAATAGTTTCTTAAGATTGTTCTTGAAGAAAAAACAACTGGGTTTCCAAAATTAGAACCTTTTATGGATTCTTTCCATTAAATTTCAAAACCTCATAAGTGCTTGAAACAAAGCTATCCAGATGATTTGCCGTTTATTGAGTAACATAGTTTGTCCTAAAACTATTGTTAGTATTATAATTAGTTTAAAATATTGCTTTAAAAATGCATAAAATAACCCTCATAACTTAAAAAACACTTTAAAAATTAGCAATTTTTTAATGTGGCCCACGGCCAAATCTTTATCCCCAATGTGGGAGTCGGCAGCCAAAATATTTGCCCATTCCTGGTTGACTGATTTAATTTACGTGCAATTTGATTGCAAATAAATTAAATAAGTAAGACAAGAATACGAACATGTAGTTAATAATAGTATATAGTATAATAAGTTCATAGCCAATATGTAATAAAAATAATTGTACAAAATCCATACACTATTGGAATGCATATACCAAATCTACTCTGATTGCCAGGGATTCCCAGTTCTTACTGATGGCAATTCTCTATATATATAATACAAATACTGTGTACACTAATTGCTTTTGAACCAAAAGATGATAGGGCTTAGGTAACAATATTCTACAACAATTACTGATTATATCAATACTTATTCCATAAATATCTTTATCAGTCTGTTTATAGTATTTTTAAAAATTCTAATCCACCTCTAACAATGAATATCCCCCTATTCATTTAGTACCTAATAATGGATGGAATATTTTTTTTTAATTATTATTATTGGTCAAGAACATTACATATTGTCATTTTATGTGTGTCATAATAATTATAGTTTTACCTTGTAAATATAAATAAATGTAGAGTAAAAGATTTCTAATACATGTAAGATTCTTATATATGTTATAAAAGGAATGTATAAGAATGTATCATTAGAATTCTAATACGAAACATACTGTAGGTTTTGACAACTTTATATCTTTTATATAAATGGTTATCATTTTGTTAACTATAGTAGAGGCTCTATTATTCGAATTACCTCGATGCATGTCACGGAATAGCAAAAGTGTTATGATAATAATAAATGTCAAACTGGAATTATCGACGTTCAACAGGTGTTTCGGGACATCTTATATCTAATAAATATGGCATGGGCACCTCAATAATCTCAGGTATAAAAAGACTAAGAAAAAATTAATGCATAATAGAATGTTTTACAAAACAATAATCACGTCATATGCATTTTAATTTATCATGTGAATCTATAAACAAATTAGATAAAAATAATATTTGGCAATACATTTTTTCCATCTAGATTATACGAATTTTTGCTATCCAGACTGTCTACTCAACCTAAAAATAAGCTATGTGTTCCATTAAAATTTCCGGGTTTGCAAAGTGTTCCAACCAAGAAAAAGTTTGGGAAACCCTGCTATAAACAAATTCAATGAAAAAAATATTTACACTACATTTATATGTTTTTCTGTCTAGATTATACGAATTTTCTGTTATCCAGACTATCTGAATCCTCATTTAGTCCTGATAATAGAGGTTCTGCTGTATTTTAATGATTTTTGACATAACTGTTTTTACACCTATTTTAATGTCATGCTAAAAATGTATTAAATCTATACTCTGTACTGTATAAATTGACATCTGTCTCTGAGCACACACGAAGAATAAGTAAATTAATTAAACACAACTGTTTAACAATATTTCTTAAGCGTAAATATTATTTTAAAAAATATACATGTGTAATTTCTACACATCTTATTATTATTTTGATATGCAATACCCCATGGATAAATTATTTAATGGAAAAACCTTAAAAATGGTTAAAAAAACTATAGACAATCAGAGTAATAATAAATTTTTTTCAATGTGTTCAATATTTTACATCGACTACTAAGTAAAAAGCATAATTTTACAAACATGCTAAAAGTTTGAAATTCTAGCTCAATCGAAACTGACTTTATCATATGCTTAACATTACCAACTAAATTTGATGACACTACAAAAAGGATACAAATCTAACATGATAATGACAGTATAGTCATGCAAATAGCTCAAATGTATATTGGTAAATACATGTTGTTAGAAATCAATGTATAGAAACTTTTATTATACTTTCATTTAAAATTGATTGAAATATGTCACGACATTGTACAAATTCTATCGATTTGGGTTTTAGTAAATTTTCTTTTGTACATGAAGAATAACAATTACGAATAAATGTACCAGAAATAAAACATATCGACTGTATTGGATAACTGCCTAAACAATTGAAATGTAATACAATGAAAAATAATAATGAATAGAAATATGTCACAAAGGAATATAAATAACAATATATGAAAGTATGTCAGCTTTCTCAGGTCTCAGAAAAACACTGGCCAAAATATTTGATGCTAGAATGTAGTGCGAAAATCTTAAAAAACTATAAAAAAACAATGTTACCTATAAAACTCCCATTAAAACAAAACTTAGACAATGAAAGACAGTTAAGAGTACACAAGAAAGAAAAATGGCATCCTTTCTGTGAAATAAAGCCACAAAACAAAAAGTCCTTCTCGAATTAATCTCATTGGAAAACCTACACGATAACCAACTGTGGAATAGGCAAAATTTCTTTGCCGTATTCTGAAACCAGCAGAGCACTAATCCACTTCATCTCATCTTCAGGTGAATTATTAGCAATGGTACACCCAAACCACGGACTATCCTTTGATCTTACAGGCTTGGAATTTTTGGGAATAAATGTCAAAGACCATTCGCACAGTGGATTTCTTTTCGATTCATGCCCAATATACCAACGGATATCCCGAACCTTCCAACTAGCCACGAGTGTAGAACATTCTTGACATTTGTAACATGATATTGTATTAATGCAAAAATGAAAATTGAACAGTTTAAAATTTTTGGTTTTTTCGTGGGCGAATTTAAGTTCACTGATGAGTAAAGGTTTTCCTGCGGGCAATGGTTGAAATGCCATATTTCTCAAAAGTTGATTTCCTTTTAATATTAAATAATTATCTTTTTTGTCATTTTCTTCCCAATACCCCCACCTTAAAACGACATCTAAGATAAACTCTGAGTGGTGAAGGGGCCGCATCATACTCTCACAACAGATAACTTCTTCAATACATAAATGATGAGCCTCTACTTTCACTCTAGGACTGAGTTCTATGCATAATTCCCCACAAGTTTTTTTCGGTTTTAGGATAATATTAACATAGTTTTCAGCTTTTTTATCACCTATGTATACCCAAATGTGAAATTCTCCAGATGGTCTGGATGGAAGAGTTGTTGATGACTTTCGACAGTTTTGTAAGACAGCTAGCATTTTAGATTCACGGCTTATATCAACCGCTGAAGGCTGATAGATCTCCATATAGAAATGAATCAAGTCGTACACAACTTTAGTTTCTGCAGCTGCCCAATTTGTGTGATTTGAATCTGAACACTTCATTAATGTCGGACCCCATACAGAAGCGAGGTTTGAAGTATTCATTAGGTTTTCTTCACATAACAGCTGGATAAAATGTAAATGACCTAACAGTTTTTTCAGTGTGTTTTTACTGATCGGATGTAGAGTATCTAACAATTCTCTGTAAATGGCAACTTTATCTTCTTGTATTGTCATGTCACTGGTGGAACAGAGATCATTACGAAGTTTGGCAGTCAAAATAGGTTCAGGAAGATCTCTGAAGAAACGTTTTAGAGTGGTGGCGACGTCATGCTCTGTGCACATTCTGCTTGTCAGCTGTACAGCCCAAGAGTTTTTTCTGAAGGCTGCAAGTAATGCGTTGACAGTAGATGTTGACCCAGCCCTTCTATATATACCTTCACTTAAACTTCCTTGAATATAAATATAATTGATACATTTATCGACAATTGTAGGAATATCATCCTTGGTAAGCTGATAGTGATGAATCAGTGCTCCGTTATTGCAGGCAGCTATTTCTATTATGTTGTGCCATATTTTAGTCTCCACACCAATGCATGTTCGAATATATAAAGTGATATCTGGGAAATTCAACAACAGTGTTGGGCCTTCTCCTGGGGAATTGTTCTTATCTTCACATTGCTGAAGAGTGAAAAATCGAGCTTTCCGTAAATCTAGAGTACACAGCACGTCTTTAGTACTGTAGTAATGTAAAGATCTTTTGCAAAACAGAAGCCACTTGGGGTCCCAAGTACTCCCCACTCTTACTTTAATATAGCACCAGCCGATTCTGGTTACATCCATCATGCACACGTTGGGAAACATGCCACATACTGACTGTATAAGTTTTTGAACCCATATATTTCTATGATCAGCACTCGGGCAACCAAAAATGACAGACTGCCGATTAACTTTGTTGCTTAAAAAAAACAGTTGAAAGCAGTGCAATTCTCCTTCATAGTTAAACTTGTGACTCAAAATTACTTGAATCGACAACAATAATTTCATGTTGAATACTTCTTTCGTAGTAAAGTTATCACTATCAGAATGACACGATAGTTTTTGGTCAGAAAGAATATATTGTTTTGATTGGAAATTTTTGAAGGTGTCTTCCATAACCCTTGTCATTATACGCATTAAATAACCGTAGTGTGTGCTAGGGGTCTGTGCAATAATTGCTTCAGGAATAAACACAGGCTCAAATCTCTTTTTGAAAAGAGACACCTTGGAAGACACCCTATCAATAACCGAAATATTAGGAGGCTTTTCGAACTGTGATAGTTTTTTATCGACTAGTGTTATGTCGGCCGGTTTCATCACGGGAGGGTCAGCAGTATTAGCAGAACCAGTATCAAACAATTCTGTTTTCTTGGATATAACTTCAGATTTTTCAATTTCCTCATATTGATCATTCAAAGACAATGAATCAAATCTCTCTGGAGGTGTAGGTTGTGATGAAAGGAAATCAGTATTTTCCAGGAAACAACTGTAATCGGATTCGTCAGATTTCAAATCATAGGCGATCGTGTTCGGAATAGCTGTTAATTGAGCGATTTCTGTATTACCATTACCATAAGTGTCTCCATTTAAAAAGGCTTCTAATATACTTATATCACTGTTGTGCTCATTGTCTTGTGATTTCAGACTCAATCTTGTTTTTACTGTAAGAGATTTCTCTCTTTCCAAATTCAAATTTTTATAAACTACTAAATCGACTGGTTTACCAATCTGGTTAAGCTTATCTGATAAGCTGTTCGCATTTCTTGGAGGCAGAAGAAACATATCACAAGTCACATGATCATTAGTAACATCAGTTCTCATTTGTACATCTAATTTAGTTTCTTGTGACAATTGACTTGAAGTAGAATTTTTGACGTCTGGTATCGATAGATGTATTACATTTGACTGACTTTGTGGCAAACTTACTGACTCATCCCTCGACCATACTGCACCAGTGACCAACATATCTGGGAAGCTCTTACTAGTAGATTCTTTAGAACATTTTATAGAGGGTGTTAATACAGGCGGATGTTCTCTATGAAAAACTGATAAATCTTCGGTTGATTTTTTTTCATTCTGCAATGAAAACTGATTTCCACCACCAACTTTTTTTCTACAACGCGGCGCCGGAACAGGTCGTTTCATGGTTTTTTCTTTTACAGTTCTGGGTTTTGGCACTGGCTTATTTTCCATTTTAACATAAGAATTATTCAGTCACACAATATATCACAGTTGCATTATGGATACTCAGTTCATAACTATTTCCAGTAATCGTGACAGTTAAAAAAAACATCGTTAATACTACGCCCGAGACCTTGGACCACCGTCACATCAAAATGTATCATCAACTGAGTGATTCACGAGTTCACTTAGGTATACTAAGGTCTAACATCGTCAAACCTCACTATTTTGCATTGTGCTGCACCCCAATTCGTGTAGCTTAGTCACCCAATCATTTGTTAACCTAATATTATAAAACATCACTCTGTAATAGATATCAGTAATCTATATTTTCATTGGGCAAAACAATTTCAATTTATTGAACAAAAAATGTTATCTACACACAAATGTCCTTAACAGTAAAGTAAACAAAAATGAGTAGGACAACGTTATTCCACTGCTGACGCAAGATAAGAATTCATAGATAATATTTGTTATCATAATATCACTCGCGATCCTTATCAGAAAAAAAAACTTCAGTGTTATACTTGCAGTAACAGGTCTCAGGTCTCAGGTCTTGCAGTTGTCTCTCCGGTTAGCGTAGTTGGTAGCGTGCGCGCCAAGCAATCCGGGGAATGCG
>JAGVSQ010004392.1:0-19521 GCA_022683975.1 Rhyacophila evoluta
AATTCATTATTATTTAAACGCCAGGTTTCATAATTGAGGTGTTTTTAATTTGACGTTGAATAAAGTTCAAATTGCCTAAATCTAGATGCTATTCATGTAGAAGAGCAGACGCAGTAAAACAAGTGATGTAATATTTTTTAAAGATGAAACAGCAAGAAAGTAAAGTAGAACGAAATTAATTAAAAAAATAATATTCATGTAATATTACTCTCACTCAAATGCAATTGAACAAATACGATTGTGTGATATCAACGTTAAATAAAAATAATTAGTTGTTTTTTTTTGCCAGGACTTTTGATTTTTTTTTCTTAACACTTTAAGGATGTTGGGCTGTTTAGAGTAAATTTAGTTAAAATAATACAAAAAATAGTTATTTAGTATTTTTTCGACTGTTGGGTTACACAAATTTTAACTTGAGAATCTCTAACAAATATAGAAAACATACATAGGAGATAAATAATACATTGTGTATGAGGAAAACCCACTGGCTACAAGTGGCTTTTGTGCCGTAACCCATGTCATTAGTCTACATAATACAAAACACTTAGCGGTTTTTCGCGAATTCGTTGCTTTTAGAGCTAGTGCCATTTTTCACAGAACTACTTTCTATCTGTGGAGTTTTGAATTTTTTTTGACGCCGATGAATGTTCGATGTCTTGTTATTTAAGAGAATCTACAACAGTTGATCACCAGGATTTGTTTTTTGAGTAAAAATAATGTTTAAAAAAAATCACGTCGCGATTACTAAGAAATTTACAACAAATTTAGAACCGTGTTTGGAAAATTAGCATAGAACACAATGAAAATTCGAATATATCATTTATATTTAAAATAGTAGTATTCTATTGAAGCAGTTAGTGGAAAATAATTGAAAATAAATATAATAGACATTTTATGACGAGTTATACATTCCTTGTACGCATTTTTTTGAATATATATATTATTCAATAATAATTAAATTGAATCCTTTTCTATAAACATTTTTTTCTCATTACACAGATAGAAAAAAAATATAGGAGACACAAAAAACGTTTATTTAATGATTTTGAGCCAAAGTCAAAACATTACGTAGGCATAACGTTGAAGTACACGATGACTAAAACTGGTATTTTATTTACTCAAGATGATATTAAATTAATAAGTTATTTTATAGAAATCAATAAAATTGATAAAGTGGAAGTCCCTTTTCCTGGTTGCTAATTTCACAGGCCATCATTTAAACTTAAAAGCTAAATTTATAAACAAATTTGGCATTAACAGTTTAGTGTATTAATTATTGTTTTATTTTTTTCGCTAGCATAAAAAAAAGTGTGACAGCGGAAATAGCTATCAACAAATGACTAAAAAAATGTTTACATTATATCAATTAAAATATTTTTCTTCTATAGCTATGTCTCATTCAATTTTTACATATGTTTTTTTTAGTATTTATGTGTTAATTTTTTTTGTACGAAATTCAGAGATTTAAAAAAATTTACTCACAATTTACTTAGATCTATAATATCATATATGGTTTGTAAAAGGTACGGAAATTGTGAAAAAAAAAGTTCTTAGCAGTTCTTAAAAAGTTCTTAAAATTTTTGTGATTTTAAATTCAAATAAATAAAACGCCTCAATAGTTAAGAATTGGATGAAAAAATATTTGAAAAATCCAATTGAAAGAAGTTTGACTTCAAAATAATTTTTCATCGCACATATTCGGCAATTATTATTTGAAAGTTTTTTTTTGACATACACGGTTGTTAAAAAATACACATTTTTCTTTTTCACAACACGAGCTGTTGCTGTGCTTTGTAAGCTGGCGGAATGAAAAGAATTCAGCATTTCTGTGTCTCATCTATTCATGTTTTAGTATAATTTGAACATTTATCACGGGCAACAGCAAACTTTAGTAAAGAGGTGTCCAACGTTTAAGCTTCTCCGGACCACAATCGACAAGCAAAATTGGTTTATCCCCACATAAAATATTCAATCATTTAGAATAGCAAAGCGAAGAACGTAGAATATGTAGTTTTATATTTTAAATTTCATTAAGTCATGATTTTTATATTGTAACAGTGAACAACTAGATAACAAATGGAATTGGTGAGATATCTGTCGCTTTCTCAGTATGATGCAAGCTTTTAAAATATCGTCCCTCTCGCGGGCCAAAAATATTTTTCACATCCTTCCAAAAGTTCTGGTGTCTAATTTATTTTTCACCCTATCTAATTTCTACTTTCGCACATTCATCATAAAAATTCGCTCATAATTTCTACTTTTGGACGCAGTGGATCGCGTAAAACAAAAATATCTCCGCCTCACAATAATTTTACGCCCCTGCATGGTTTATGGGTTTGGAACATTTGTATTGATTTCGGTATTTTTGCCGCCCCTTATGTATTGCCGCCTGATGCAACCGAATTTTTGATTCATAGCACGGTACGGCACTATTTGTTAAATTAAATATATATACTCTATATCTCTATCTATACAGTGTGAAGATATCCATTCGAAAAAATGAAGAATGTAGATCACAATTACTCAACTCAATGCTCTTTCAGTCCTGAATAATTGGACACTAGTTATTTTTAAATCCAGCATATGTAGCTCACAGTAGAGTAGTAAGTAGCTTGCGCGCTAATCCCGGGAATGCGGGTTCGATTCCTCATCTGTCGGATATTAAAATTCCGAAAAATGCAGGACTGTGCTGAGTATTTGTCTGACAAACAATTCTCGTGAAAAATAATCTGTCAATACGTCTTCCCATTGCAGAGATTGATATATGTACTCTTTTGTAGCAGTGGATATCTTCACACTGTGTTGATCCATATACTCCACGTTGGGAGCGAACATGGTATAAAAAAAAATATGTGGAAACCAAACCAGCATATTTCCAGCTCTGAAGCGTGTATGTCTACCTTTTGGTCACCATATAAACACACTGATATAAGTAAATAGTTACTTGTAATATTACAATTGTACTTTTAGTCAAGTTAATGGGTCTATTATTTTTTATTGGTCCGCTTTTATAGCCATCTTGTGGTCCGTAGGTTGGACAAACCTGCATTAGTAGATACCGAATAGGATTTGCAATTTATGTAACACAATAGTAACGCCGAATATAAACATGTCATGTGCTATGACCTCCAGTTTCATTAGTTATGATAATTCCATTATATAGTTGCTACACTTCGGTCGCATTCTCGGTAATTATTCCTCTTATCATTGAAGACAATACGATCTAATTTATCACGATTAATAATAAGCGGAAAATTATGTGTTTTTGACACAATAATTAAACAATTAATTTAACATTTATAAGTGTCTCCTTATAAATGTATAATATTATACATAATTTGTATTTGCTGAAGATATCTTGGTGCCTATCGGTGCAGTAGGACTCAGTAGGAAAAATTTGCTGCTGAATAAGATTTATTTATTTATTATTATTGAACTAGGTTGCTAATTCTCGCCTTGCTGTACTAAAAACTACTGTGCTGGACTTCAAACATCCAGTTAAAAAATATGTGTGTTCAATCTATACAAACTACGTTAGACCTATTATTATACTTTGCTATAAAACCATTTCATTATGTATTTAAAGTCGAATAATAAAAAATAAGTGCAAGAAATGAAAAAATAACAGCATAAATAAGAAAGACGTGAGGCAAACATTTTCTATGAAGCAAAGACTAAGCTATTTTATCCATCTACTATAAATATTTCCCCTCTTTCCCTCTGAGACTTAATGGCTTTATTCAAATAAGTAACCGATCAATACACATATGCAATTGTCATCCAATAAACCCTAGATGTATACAATACGTTCTAAATTAAATACAAAATACTTATTTAATGGTTTTCCACTCATAGTACATTCGAGGAGTGTATTTCAAAAGTGAATTTATTCCACTATACCAAAGATATTGAAGTATTTTTGTATGAAAAAACCATTTATGGTATCCTAAACAATAAGAAAAATCAAATTAAAAAATTTCGAACACTAAAATAAACATTGAAATACATGCTACACGATTTTTATACAAAAATGCTTGTTCAAAATGTTCTCTTTAAAATTTTGGCATAGTGGAATAAGTTCGCTTTGGAAATACACCCCTTAATTAACCGATAATATATTATATATATGATACTTGTTTGTACAAAGACGAATCAAGAATTTACATCTTAAGGGTTTTTAAAAATATAATCATGTGCCTATAAACTTCAGATGCTAGTAACATATATTTAATATTTATCCATATCTGAGAGACTCGTACTTAACTGACAGTTGTAATGAAAAAAAAAAGTTAAAGTGTTTTTAAAATTATACATATTAATATATTCATCTAAAGTTAAAAAAAAAGCAGTTTAAAATACGTGTGGCTAAGTCTTTCCGGTTACTACTAAATCAACGTGTTCATGTAAACATTAATAAAACTAGTTATATAAAAAATATTAAAATATATTATTATTATTATGTGTGCATAGATATTATGGCTTATTAGGCATAACTTTCATTACATGGAAAATTTAACGGAAAATATTCTACACGATAATTTAAAAACTGATTTTATCAAGTATTCAAATAGTTTCGAATTTTAATAGTGTTATTATTAAATTAATTATCATGTTATATGAAAATTTGTCATTCTACACATAAGCCGTTAGTGCACCTTTAAAGTTATTAGATAGAAAAGCGTAAAGTCGTGTATAGTCAGAACTAAGTCACATGTGGACGGCAGCTAAGCTAAAATCTGTATCACACTACTGCTCCGGATTTATCACTAGCCGGGTAGAGCTCGACTGGACCGAGGATTAGGCTCTGATGGAGATATATTAGTCGAGCGACGTTTGCAGAAGCGAATGTGAAAAACGTTTCATACAAGAATTACACACATTTGAACATTCGTTTCCTATTATGTCGATAAAACCACACACACTTTATCCAAAAATGATTTAAAACCTTCGAAATAATAATTGTTTATACTATTTTAACTACAATAAACAATTTACGTTAATTATTATGACCACTTTACTTGTTTTATATACTTGATAATAGAATTATTATTTGAAAAAGAATTTCACATTTTCTACTTTTAGTTGTAGTATTATTTATCATTTAAACATATTGAGAGCGGTTAGTTTCTTACACGATATGGAGTTATGTTTGGCGAATTGTTTCAATCCTACTTGCTCAAGGTCTTGTATCGACGAAAAACTTTATGGTTAAGTGTAAACAGCATTGATATATTTTTGTTGTATACATTGAAACATTATGTTAAATCGGAGACTGGTAGTATTATTATTAAATTACGTATGACAACTTCGCCGATACTATTTTTGTTAAACTATAATGTGATAACATTAATTAATTATTTTTTCATCTTAAATTACTTTATTTTTACCATATTTATATCCATAATCATATATTATTTAACTGTACGGATGTGTTTTGGTCGATTTTCACAGAATCGTTGAGCAAATAATTTATATCTATTAATTTTTTCGCAGTGGCTTCTTAAAATTTGGCATAGTGAATCTTCTAAGGAAGAAAATATTTGCTTTAGGAACACAGTGTATGGGTTTTTATAATGATAAGATTTTTTTCGAGAAATTTTGTTTTCAGCTAATTGCATAAAAAATATAAATCTAGGACTTAAATTTTGAATTTAAAAAATCCCTAACAGCTTTAGGATGATAGTATAAAAAAAAAAATATTCAAAACATTTACATTTTTATATAATTATGATGCTCAAAGCCGTAAATTCTATAAACATAAATGAAAACCATATAAATTTTTTTTCAACATGTAGATTAAAATAAATAAAATATAGAATAACGAAAATTCTGTAATGTCAATTGCAAAAAGCCTAGCCATCGATAATTTAGTGGTTTTTTAACCTTAATATAAAGCTTTGATAATCATTTGTTCTAAAATAATAGAAATAAATTAATTATATAACATAGTTTTTCAGTAAGTTATTCTCTGGACACCCGCCTAAGTCGAATTCGTTCGTAATTTACTTAACCTCTGTGATTGATTGAGAATAAGTCTAGAAGACTATCATTCAACAGGTCGAAAAAAATGTGACACGTTAAATCTTAACATTATAGTATTTTAAATTAATTTATAAAACGATAAAAAATAACATCTTTCAAGTCTCTAGTCTAGACACACAATGTATTTTAAGTAGATATCTTTGTGATTATTTTTGTATATGTGTAGATGTGTATACTGTGCAAGAATTTCAAATACTTAATATGTAAATGCAACGATTTGAGGTATTTATTCAAATGAGATTCTGTTTTCAAACATTTATGTAAGCTTATTTAAATGACTGTTAGCGATTAATAAAACTGTCTCTAGTCTTTATAGAAGACATCTATTCAATAAAGTACGGTGAGTGAATTGTTAATTACACTCACGTTCACTTTATTATTTTTCGATAAAAATGAAAATTGAATCGAAGTTAAAAAAAAAAAAAAATTGGGCAAAGCGCAATCACATTCGAAGCTCGGCCACCATTTTCTATTCGCAATATTGTTTTGTTCGTTTTTAATGCAGCAAAAGCGTTGCCAGAATCCACGTTATCGCAATTTGGAGTGTATTGTTGTTACGGCTGCCAAATGATTTCTTACAATTCACTAAGCGAATCAAATGATAAAAGCCGCTCATGTAACAAACTACCTTTATATGACACGTACATAAAGCTCTTGAGTCGATCGACCACTTTGATATTACCATTAAAAACTTTTTCGCTTTGTATAATTTTCCGCGTTCAACTATACTAAATATAAATAGTTTTTCTGGTTTTTTTTTTTACGTTGTATTGTAATGAGCATGACTGTCAGTTATGTAATCAGTTTCAATTATCAAAACATATCTGGGGTTAAAACATGTACCAACCGAATAAAATAATTAATAAAAAATCACTAATAAATAATTAAAATAAATGATCAATGTAAAAAATGTTCAAAATAACATGTTAAATATACAAATTTTAACTGTAAATTTATGACGTAAATATGTAATATTGAAATAAAAATAGTGTTTCATACTTGTGATGCTAAATATTATATAATTATTTCATGTGAGTATCTAAAATGATTTTGCTATTTAAAATATTTTCAATCGAAGAAATCGCACATTGTATTGAAACGTAGAAAGATATGGCAACAGAATTTGATTATTTCAAATCGATTAATATAAACTTTTCATTTAATGCAATCATACAAATTATTTCGATATGACTATTTTAAGTGGACGTTTTTGTACATTAATAGTCATTTCAATAAATAAATACTATTAAAGTATAATATGAATTTTCTCTTTAGAAAAAATGTGTTATTTTTGAATGAATGCAAAATAATAAATACAATAGTTTATACGATTATTCCATTGGTCACGGTTATAATACGAATGGGTGACCGATTACATTATGCCATGTATCATGAAAAATAACAGTAGTAAAGCACTAAATTGATGATATATAATATTATAATCAATCGAAACATACATATTCATTTTTTTTTGATAGCGGAATGTAACTCTATGGATGCTATTTGGAATTTCTCTTTTATTTTGACGGTTATGTTAATTTAAATTTCAGGGGCTGCGGATTATTGATGTCCGACATGAAAAAATTTGAAAGTCTTGCTCTAAGTAATATTAAAATGTTACATCTTTATTTTTAGGAAAAGCAGTTAATCGTTTTATAGTCTAATATCAATCTATCGATCAGTTAACACTAAGGTGCTAAAAATGTTAAATTTGTTTCTTGGTTAAATTTTAAATATATTCTTGAATTTGTGTTTCTATATGCAACAATAACATTTATGCTCAAATATGTCTATTTTCCAAATTATATCTACTCTGAAATATCGTTTTAACAGTTAGTTGGTTAATCATCGTTAATTATAATAAACGTATTTCAATTAAATAACTTTGCCCATCATTTAAGTTTCTGTAATCTAATTTGGATCTATTGATTTGATAACCGTAATCTTATAAATAGAAAATTCGATAGTTTAACCTTTGGTTTGTAAATAAATTGAGAATGCAAGATTCCCAATGGAACTAAATAAGTCTACTGGAATATGGAAAGGTATTACTTAACTACAGGAAACTTGGTTGTAGCTACTATGTTGGGTTAACAATCCCAAGGGAGAGCGAATAAACCATCAAGCAGGTCCAATACGTGTTTAAATGTTCGATGTAGAAATATGTCTAGCGTTCATGAAACGTATGCAATTTTGTAATAAGCTATGATTGTGCTTTTAGAAAAGATTTAAATTTGATATTAAGTCACAAGAAAACACAAATCGTGATTAAATAAAAGTAAAAAAAGGAGCATGCTTATTCATTTACAGAAATTTCTTAAATCTTGCTTATCAAATTAAATAGTCAAATATATAATGCATAAAATATACTTATATTGTTTCAAAAAAAATTCACGTGATGGTATATTTTTGAAAAAATATTTTAAATGTGAGATATATTTTAGTGGGTTATGCTGTCGGGACAAATAATAATTGTTAAGCTTGTCTTATTGTAAGATAGAGCTTACAAACACAGACGACTAGCTGCATGCTATTAAAATTTTTTTCTTTTTTTATTATACGTCATTTTATCCCGACAAGTCGATTATCTTTTATGCTCTTTTCATCATTTTTATCTATAACGTAGAACCTTGATATAACGGACTAATGCGGGTGAGCGAGCGTTCGTTAAAACAGAATGTCCGTTACATAAAAATCGGTTTTCCAAACGCATTTTTTTACTAAGAAATAAGCGGCATATTACAAGACTAGCAACGATTTAAGTTTTTTTGTACTTTTGAAGTCTATTGTTCTTTTATAATCAATTTTCTAAATCAACAAAAATGTTTTTAAAATACTTCTAACCTCTAAAATTTTTTTCGACTACTTATTTTTACCATTATTCTATAATGCCCTACATAATTTTTATGCATCCGATCTTTCTACATTTATGTCTGCATCTTGGCTATCAAACAAATTATTCTAACACATTTACAATGTTTGAACTCTTACTTCTTCACAGTTAGGTTTGGTTAGGTTAGGTTAGGTTAGGTTAGGTTAGGCTTGTTCTTCATATCCGAAGTTAGTTATTACGAAGTTTTACTGTACTTCAACATATGCCTTTTGATATAATTATTATTTTCACAATTAACCTGATTTTCGAACCAGATTGAATTTATCTCTTTAAAATCATCACTGCCCAAAACCTAATTAAAACATTTTTAAGAGCTACTAGAGTAATAAAAATAACATTAAAGTCACGATTTTCAAACTATATTTTATATTATATTATATTTTTATTACAATAGACAGATTTTTGAACATTATACAAAGTTTTTTCAGAAAAAAAATCTTGAATATCCGTTTATTGCACATTTTTGTACAAAAAATAATTTAATACCAACATTTTAAATATATACAGAATCTAAAAGCACCTAATTTCTTAACACAGAATATAGATGCGTTTCTCATGGCCCTTTTGTGAGATATAAAATATATTGCATCAAGTCTGTTAATAAGATATCCATATGAATTCTTGTAATGGCCCCATGTGAAGTCCATAGTAAATATGAAAATCTGGAATATTGGGCATACAAGTATACGGCTTGAGTATAAGAAAATTGTCTTACGCTTCCTTAAAATTTCTACTTTCATCCAGGATTTGTGGTTTGACGTTTTTTTAGGTCCTGCAATGTTTTTAATTTTTAAGCCCCCTTCGACAATTTTGAGGCTCCTTTTATTTGTAAGAAGGACGAGTGCGCCTTTAGGTAAATTCACCACTGCTGTCATAACAACTCTCAAATGGTAAAAAAATAACTACGCAAATTGAGAAAAATGTTATTTTGGCTTCCGTTTTTAGATCTAATGTGCTATTTTAAACTTTTAACATTATTAGAGACCTACAATTCATGCATTAATATACTATAATATTATATTAGCACTTGGTTACTACGGCAAACTATTAAACTAAAAATGGCACCTACGGTTCCCGCAGGCCAAACACTTGCGGGAACCGTAATATTACGTTATTGTGTACTCCAGCAGTTATCTGCTGGACTAGAAACGTTCTGTGTCTCATATCTTAAATATTTTGACAGCCATCTATAGTCAAATACTTTTACTACATTTTTTTAAGAAAACCAGATAACTTGCTCTACACTTCGTAAATGTCGTCACTTAGTGAATATTTTAATTTTTGCAAACGTTAATCGCATTTTGTGAATTTTCCAAAAGTAGCTCGGAAGTGAGGGGTTAATAATAAAGGGATACATAAAATTATGTATAATAATTATATATAAGGAATGAATTTGAATCCGAAAAAAGCTGTTTAATTAATTTAGTATGTTAATAAGCCATGTGACGTACTCAATTACAAAATTTACAAAAGACACATATTACGGCCTATTTTCTGATGAATAGAGATAGTAAAATTCGAGCTTTTATAACGTAAAAAAATACTGTGTAACGTTTTCGTTTGGTATTTTTTTCCTGACATTATAATAAAATTTTATGTCTCTGCATTTCATAACACGCTTGTATATTATGTTGAGTACCAGGGGTGTGATTTGACATATTCAATCACAAGCGAAAGTGACTGAAATAGTGTAAGGACTCAAACACGATAGCACACATGACTGGTATTATCAAATCGAAATGACAACTAGAATGGATTTTTCACGGTGACAAGACAGGAAATCTCAACTGATATTAAATCCACTTTAAGACATTTCGGAATTATTCGTTTTTTATTTTTGCGGTACGTATATATTTTCGGTGCCTTCTGCCTTCACAAAAACAGTGCATACTGTTATTATATAACCGCTTACTGATGAGATCCACTCGAGTTAGTCACAGAGGGGAGTGTCGTTAAATTTATTATTACTCTATCTTTTTATTTTATCAAAAAATGAACTGTCACAAAAATACATGCGCCGATAAAGCATCGTTTGATTAAAAAATATTATTTATTTAAAAATATTTTTATCAAAAATCAGTTGAAATATAAACGGAAAATATAAAATTTATTTAAATAAAGCTCAAAAAAATCCATTCTTTCTTTTCTTACACTAACCATTTGTAATTTGGCGAACGTTAAATAATTTTACGGAATGATACATAAATATTGCCACTGCTTTATTTTGACTTCCGGAATACAGTTTCACAGCCGTATTGTGATGTTTGCCTGTTACGCTGCAAACACAATTTGACATTTTTCATACCATGCACATGAAGCATATGGATCTACACAATGGGAAGATATCCACTCCGATTGACGAGAATTGTTTGTCAGACAATTGCTCAACACAATGAGCATCTAGTCCTATATTTTTGGATTTTAAAATTCTACAGTAGGACGACCGATCTGATGTACGATTACTAGGCGCGCACGCTACCAAGGGGCGAAATCTGACATAATTCATATGAACTCAATACATATACAATATATAAGAATATCGATTGTAGAAAAGAAAAAAGACGTAACCCTCAATTTTTCAAAACAGCCTTTTTTCGATAATCATAATATATACAGTTTAATACATGTTCTATCTAACGGATACAAGCTGAAAATATCAAATTAGTGTCTAAATTGAAATTTAAAGTTTGTTATAAGATGCTCTTTGAAATCAACAACCAGGAAAAAATGCTTCCACCTAATCAATTTGATTGGTTTTTCTTAAATTACTTATTAAATTAATATCATTCTGAGTAAATAAAATACCAGTTTTAGTATACATATACTTCAAGGTTGTGTTTCTGTAATATATTGACTTTGGCTCAAAATCATTAAAAAACTGTTTTTTGTCTCTTCTGTATGATTTTTTTTCTGTGGGTTACATCCTTTTTCCTTTCCGCAGTCGATCCATTGTTTTAATCAAAAAATATTTCGAAGCAAAAATGTTTAAAGATCTAAAAAAAATTTATAAAACTGTTAAATTAAATACTACTATGGAATAAATCTATAAATAAAATCTAAATAGGACATAAAATAAAAAAAAGATACTGTCCGTACATGAGCGCGAAGTCTATATTTTTATTTATTATTATAACTACAAAACTGTATAACATTACATTTAATTGTCAATTTGTGCGTACCAGAGAAGTTCAACTCAACTAAAAATGTGTTTCATAAAATATTAAATTGTATCAATTTACTATTTTATGAAACACTGTTTTCTCTATATAAATAATTTTTTTGAATTAAATTGCTTGCGAAAAATGATTTATAAATTATATTTAAATGATATTATATGTGATGAAAATTAACTTGCTGAAAAACAGTTTTGAGAATTATCGTTCAAATTTTAGAGCTCTAATTTACAAAGGGAAGTAAAACATAACGAGCGTCTTTTGAGTTATCTATTATTTAATATAACACACATATATTTAGTTTCATAGATTATAAATTATCATACTTTTCACAGACCATTCATATATAATATTTAATATATTTTAAATTCTGCTCCTGTTAAGAAATAATAAGTCTTCCTTTAAACTGCTTTTCACATAGAGTTTTGTTTGTTGATATATTTCATTTTGGCTGATGAAGAAAATTTTAACTTACTTGTAGTTATAATGTATGTATAATATATGGTGAAGTATTTATTAATATTATATTATAATATTTATTAAGTCTTTATAAAAAATGAATATATTTTTCTACTTTTGGTAGAATTATTTTTAACTTAATTACACTTATTAATAGATTTCTATATTATCATCATTATTATTAAATACACAATCGCTCTAAGATTATGATTTCCGGTTATAGTACTCTCTCCCTGGTCTCATACAATTTGCACATTTGTACGGACGAAAACAGGAACTAGCTGTGATTATATCGTTAGTTCTGTAGTTAGCGTGTATGTATGATACTAGCTAATTAATACAAAACACAACATATTATTAGATGACGAAAACTACACAATAAAAAGATTTATATGTTGCGTCTGAAACTATTTATATAAATGGTGGTATTAATAAAAAAATAGGAATGATGAAGAGAGAGATAGGAAGATTGGTAAAGTATAGAAACTTTTGGTGGCAGTATTGCTTATCTAAATATATTCTCTATTTAGAGGAGAATTTTGTGAAGATAAGATTTAACGTACATACGACATTATTAAACTAGAATAACAGATATTTTATTTACATAAAAATATTGATTGAATGTGGTCATATTTAATAAAGCTGTCAAATAGAGCTATGGTTAAATAACTGCTTTAACATTATTAAAAATATTGTATAATTAAAAAAAAATGGTTTAACGTGACTAGTCATTCTCTACTAAAACAAGTTATTATATAGCTTAATTTTTCTTCCAAATATGATAAAGTCAACCTGTAGGGTCAAAAATGACAGTTAGAATTAAGAAAGTAAGTAATAATTCTATCATTGAAGGATATGTCATAGTGTGAAAAGACTGAAAAAATAAATAGCAAACACCACAACACCTAGACGATAAAAAACTTGGCTATATATTTTTCTATCAAGGATAAAAGCTCTCTGAGGAAAGCTACATTCTGCGATGGTTTCTAAAAAGGCTAATGATGATGAAAGTTTTTTCAACTTTGACTTTTATTTTAAAATTTAGTCGTACATACCCCTCAACACTTTAAAAAGCCTGCCTTTTTGTGAAATAATTCAGAGGAAATGGGCGAAGATGGTTTTCCTTCTTTTCTCTCGTATGACGCTTTGAATTTTTATAAGTTTTTTTTTTCACTTTGGGCCGCGCTCATGTGCAAAGGGTTTTACCCTCACCGAAAAGAAACACCTAAGTGTATTGTCTAAAATTTGAATATCGTTAAAGGGCGCATAAAATGAAAATAGGCTAGCTCACAAAAACCGTGCTACACAGCTTTAAAAAATAATCGAAATTTTATGATTTGCAAAAAAATCTACCGCGTCATGTTTACATTTTAAAAACACCTTATTACATGAATTGGTGCAAGAAATCCATCAATTATTGTCAGCCAAGAGAAATTTAATTAAAAAAACTGTAATATTATATAGGATAATGTTAATTAAATAATTAGAAATGAATGTATACTTCATTAGAAAGATATTGACGACCAACTAATTTGGTATAATGTTTTTAAAGAAATAATTATTTATTGAGTTTTGTTTGATATATTTATAATGATTTCTTTTTACGAAACCTGTCTCTTTCGATTTACTGAACATTGTTGTCTCTCAAAGCATCAATACGGTGAGGAGTTTCATAAAATGACTATTATGGTCAGATTTAATAGGTAATTAAATTTAACACGTATCTGGTGCAGTTGAATAGATAGAAGATCGGTTTTCCTTACCGATAATAAGTAACTCTTACGACGCCGTTGAACAAGCCCAGTGCTGGTCTCCAATGACCCCTAATGTGGTCAAGATGATAATGTCTGTTGACATTAAAATACATAAAATAGAGTTAAATATTTTTTCAATAAATTCCAAACCAAAAACTTTTTATATAGCCTAACAATGTGATATTTAACGATATTTAAAGATTAAGATTATGTTTAAAAAATAGTTGTAGCTTAAAACCGAACGGTGAGTACTAGCTATCGAGATTTTTTATTGATATTTTAGTATATGAAATGTGTAGCTAAATATATTGATTTTGTGTAATGTAAGAAAATGATAAATTAATTAAAAAGATAATTCTATTTATACCCTTTTTGCATATCGCAAGAATCCGTTAAATTTGAAAACATCCAAAAAAGAATGGAAATTAAACTAAAACTATGCAAAAAGCACATTTAAAAAATACCTAAAGCGTTTGTTTCACGGCAAGTTTTGCAGGAATGTGGAATTTTACCGAAATATAAGCGAAAGTGAAGAAAAACTTGTCGAAAGTTTGTGCTAAAAAGTGGACAGCGGTATTTTTGCAAGACAGTTTTAGGCAAGAGTCAGTATTATACTATCGTGAAAGTAGCATATAAATGCTTTTCATGACTTGCCTGACTTTAATATAACTTTTGTTCCATATACGCATCTTCACGTGAAGAGCTTTGCGTACCTCATGTATATTGGAGTGGTTTAAGAGAATACCATATGTATTTCTTGACTATTTCTAGTGGTGAAAAAATTCAAACAATTGTATTCTCTCACAGTGAGAGCACATTCATCTATTGCACAGTGTGAACATATTAAAAACAATGACGTAATATTATTAATTATGATTTAATAACTGTACTAATCGGGAATAAATGGGTAATTCCATGAGTGGCAACTTTTTAGGTAAAGTTTTTAAATTTTGTTAATTTTTTTTTTTTTATTATATTTGTATTATTTAATATAATGAAACCATGGTCTCCCTATATAGCGCAGTCGGTAGCTTGCGCGCCTAGCACTCCGAAGAAGGCGAGTTCTATTCTTACATTTTCTTTAAAAAATAAAAAAATCCATTGGTTGCCCATTGGGTTGAGCAAGTGACCAAAAAACAATTTTCGCAAAAAACTACTGGCTAAGACGCCTTCATATAGCGGAGATCTTTCATATTGGATATCTTCACACTGTAAAGGTCCATAAACTCCACTCTAGGAGCGACTATGGTGTGTAGAAAATAACCAAACTAAATTCTTATAGTGCAGAAAATAGTAATAATGTAGATTTTTTAGAAACAATTTAAAAATTATGCTCGTCGCTTTAAGCCAATCGAAAATTGTTTGTGAGAAACATTTAATCTAGCTGCACGTTGGTTTTGCATTTGAAACGCGTCGTCATCCAACAGTGCCTGAATTTGTTAGTAATCAAACTTTTTCGGTTGAATTAAAGGTTTTTTGTCTTTCATATTGAAACATCGTTACAAGTTTGTTAGATGGAGAATAAGCTTCCCAAAGTATGCAGAAGCTTTTAACATTGCTTTTATTCAAAATAAAGTAACGGATTATAACCTCCTAAAAATGCTATTTTATTAATAATTAATATACGATGTCGATACCTTTAAAAAAATTGATATACAGATATGATGCTTGTATAGATGTGATGCTTGTGCTTACTCCCAAATTGGAGCATATGGATCTTCACAGAGTGAAGATATCCACCCCAAAAGTGGAGTATATGAATATCCGCAGTGTGAAAACGTCTTGACAGATTATTTTTCACGAGAATTGTTTGTCATACAATTGCTCAACCAAATATGCATCCAGCACTACATTTTAAAATTATTTAAATCCGACAGATGGGGAATCACACGCTACCAACTACTCTACCGGGGAGACACATTGAATAGTTTCTATATTTTAACTATAATTTACTGTAACTGGTACACTTATTGCAGTCAAATGTTTTGTATTTTATTCAAATTAATATATAATAAAGTCGTTGAGATAATAATTCATGATCAGCGTAACACTTGCCACTCATTATAATCGCCGCAAAACGTTGCCAAAGAGGCACTTTAAAAATAACGCTCCTTATTTAGGTGTACGTTCAAAGATATGGAGATTTCAACCCCTTTAGTGGGGTGTCGCCAGCCATGCTCTCCCTCCGCGCATCTCCAACTCCCTCCAAAGGAAAACTTTGCGATGAGAAATTTTTCGTCTGAGATCTTTAGAAAATTGAAAAGTGATAAGCGACAAGTTTGAATTGAAATTTTTTCATCCAAGAAATATGGGTTTCAATATGAATTTCACTTATCCTCGTCGAGAGTTTTTCTTTTAATATATGGTATTTCGTATTTTATAAAATATGCAAATCGATTTTACAGCGCTGATACGTAATGTAAATGTGATTTTGCATCTAAGTCTTTGATATGCTCACAGTAAGTTTTTAAGTAACCAATTTACCAAATTTAAGCCAAAAAAATGAATCTATAAAAGATAGAAGAGATTAATTTTCCTTATTATTTGGATGCTAATAAGACATTAAAATGACATATATTTTAAACTGATTATGACCCCTCGAATTATAATTAACAACAATTTATTTTGTTGTCAATAGCGAGAAATGCTAATAACGACCGCTTAATGTTGTGCAGAATTAATAAAAAAATAATTTAAATTTTATTTATCAAAGATTATTACGTAATAAGATATATGAAAAAAAAATACTTTTAAAATATTAAAAAAAAGCAACATAACATCTCAAGAGCTAAGAAATTATGCTTGAATAATTATTATTCCTGTAGAGTTTTATACCATTTATTATTATTTAATCGTCACAAATTAATACGTATACTTAATAAGACTTACAATGAAAACAAAATAGGGTATTTTCTGATTCATAGAAAAGACAATATTTTACTTTCGTATTATTTACATCGAAAATAAATATTTTAAATTTTGATAAAAGTAAAACAGTGATTGTATATGTATGGATCGAAATCAATCACGAATTATTACCTCCGAATAAAATGACATTTGGTGAAGTTAATATTATATAATTTGAAGCATACGCGTGACTGATTTAGACTGTACATTTCTATATTCACTATTATATAAAATAATAAAAACTTGCCCGTGCTCAAAAAATATCAATTACTCACAAGAAGAGTTTTAAAAAGTTATTGTTTGTGTACTTAAGATACTGTTTGTGGCTTATCTCGACTCTGCGCCACATTTTTTCTGCTAAGGATAAAAAGCTTTCGAGAAACCAGAGAATAAGCTCACAATAAAAATACCGAATTAAACATTTCCAGAGCTTTTGTGGTTGCGAAAGTGACGCTGTGAGCCTGTGGTTTAGTTTATGCAGCTTTCAAAAAATATACAATATGAATGTGTTGGCTTTTATAAATAATGCACCAGTAGTGATGGAATAATTTCGTTACGTAAAAATATATTTTGCTAATTTAAGCGATATTATTTATATATCTTCATTTATATCATAGAAGTTTAATTTCACGTTTAGTTTAAAAGATATTAAGTTTTATTATAAAATGAGCTTGTCATCACTTATAAAATAAAAAATATTTTTAGCTGTATATTCATATTGAAATAGATTAATAATATAATGTTTTTAATATTGAAAAACCACAATAAAACGTTTTTGTTATTTATATTATAATATATTAAAACCATTCACTGCATACTCTTGCATATTTTAAACTAATTCAAATACGGCAAATGACATCTATGTAAATCATCTAAAAAAACTTTTTTATGCTAAGAATGGTGTTTTACCTTATATTATATATCAAAATTTATCGACGTTATTTAGTTATTTCGAGAAATAAATGATTTTTATTTAATGTATTTGGAAATTTCACGGGGAAAAATCATGCAGTAAAAGAATCAAAAGATAATAAAAAAATATAATAAAATTATCATCAATGATAGGTTAATAATTGTTTTTTTTTTGATTAGACAAGAAAATATCTGCGTTTGGTGTTACCCCATCTATAGGCTATGGCTTTGAATCCCAAAATTTCACTACAATTTACATGGTTACCGAATTTTAATGATGTGTTATAATTTTTGCTATAGTCTGCTAAAGGGTTATGTTAAACACATACTTAATAAACATCAGTCTAAGATACGCTATACCAAAAGATGCCAACATAACAAAAAAAATATGGAGAAAAGTTAATTAAAAAAAAAATAGTATTCCAAATACCAACATAAATGAACAATTTTATATTTAATTGCTATATTATTTTATTAAAAAGTAATATTTATATATTTTCAGCAATACATATTTCAATTAAAATAGTACATAGTCCAAATAAGGCTGTATTATTAAGAGCAAAGATCCTTACACCCAATGCAGAGAACCAGGTGTTTATTTGCCTGGAGATGAGTTCCGAAAACAGCATTTATTATAATTTGATCCGGGGACAACGACATCCAAAGCCGTTTACGTTTAACAATAAACTGATCCTGTATTTGGAGTGTGAGGCCAACGTGGCGTTTACCATCTAGGCTTAGGTCACCTTACAGGGAGAGGTCTGAAGTTGTATACAATTCTAGGTGACTCGATACTAAGAAACTATCAGCCCGATATATTGCATTAATCAGTAGAAAAAAATTGTAAAGTCAACAAGCTAATACACTTACGTAAAAAATGAAAACAATTAACGCACATCAAGCATACTCTTTGTTTTATTTATATATCGACCGTAAAAAGAAAAAGGAACATAGCTTTCAGTTTTTTCCATAAGTATAATGTATAAAACTTAACGTCAACTTAAGTACACGTTCTATAAAAAGGATTCCAGTTACAAATGCTAAATTAGTATTTTAACTAAGTTTAAAGAATGGCATGTAAAATAGCTACTGAAAGAAATTACTTTTACACGTCAATTATGTAAGTTTTTCTTTAATAACTTATTAAATTAATGTTAGATTAGAAAAATAAAATATCAGGTTTCGTCTTTATGTAATTCAAGAATGTGTCTATTAAATGTTTTGAAATATACGTTTTTGTACCTCTTGTAAAGTTTATTATGTATGGTTTACATATTTTTTAAATTTCTACCGTCGATATTCATATAATTAATATTTTCGACTGATGGTGCTTGGTGAAAATTGATTTTAAATTCTAAATTATTTAAAACTGGTAAACTTC
>JAGVSQ010004393.1:0-19519 GCA_022683975.1 Rhyacophila evoluta
TGCTGAAGGCTTTTCGGGGGGAAAGCAATTAAGAAAAACCCCCCTTCCGAATATTATGATAAAAAAACTACATCAATATACGACAAGAACGTCGAAGAAATTCAGAAAGAAAAGCTGCATATCTTGATAGATTATATATGCATTATTAAGAATTAATTGTAGTTTTAATTTTCTAGCTTCCTTTCAACTAAGATTTTGGGAAATTCGCGATGTGAAACTTTCATCACTTACATAACACTTCGCGTCCAAGACGCCGCAGTCTATGTAAAAATCATTATCCGCAAAATTTAGTCTGATTTACTGCTGACGAACACTTCCTACCACACATCATTATCGCGTATTCATACCGTGTAAAGACACCAAAAACTGACAAAATGATGATCCATATGGGAGTTAACTTATTGAAAATGTATTTCTTATCATCCATCGTTATGGCTTTCCAATAACAAACCCTTATAAGTGATTCAAATATTCAGGGTTGGCAATAATACAAAGAAATAAATTACCAATACCCCACATTATATGAAATTGCAATTGATATGATCGAGCTTAGTCAAATATAAATATAATAGATTATTATAATAATAATAATAACTTGCATCGACGATATTCCTCTGATTCCACAATTAGTATTTTTATCAGACTTTTCGGTTAATCAGTTTTCACATCGAAATATATGGATAAAATATAATAAGAGACCGTTAATTTTAATATGGATATATTAAAACGAATCCAGCGATGTGAAAAAGCGTGAGAAATTTTTACACTATGAATGGCTTCATTATTTATTGTTAGGACAAAGCCGATGGTTTATGTTGCTATCCTTCAATGAAATTGTCGTAATACGAATATTCATTGCATGTTTTTTTAAAGATAAGATATTCATTTCATAACAATAAAATAATGGGAATATCGGTTGTTTGGTGCAGAACTAATCTGCCTGTCAATACGTTAACAATGTTTCGATGAAATCGATTGGTATTTTAAATACTAAGACAATACCTGACGTCAAGATCAAACTGTGCATTCACTGTGATCTACGTATCTTCTCATATACGAGTACATATAGTAAATCCTGTATAGTGACAAACCTATTAAATTATTATCCGTAGTTTCCACTATTTACCTATTCATGTGAGAAGACTTTTCGGCCATATGGATAATAAAAACGAAGCTGAGAAACCGATAGGATGTCAATAAAGCTCTTCGTCTCATCAGAACAACGCTGAAACCACACATCAAATATTTTAGCAAATATGCACCTGCATCGCAGATGTGATTGTTTGCAAATAAATATACATTTTTTTTTTTTTAAATATACTTCACAATAAAATATGATTGATTAATAGAACAGCATTACTTCATTATAATGTCTTCTGAAGAGATACATACTCGGATATGGTCTTTGGAGACATGGATAAATCAAGAAAGATACACAATACAAAAATCGCTTTTGTGCACTGAGCAATCGATATTATAAACGGACGAAAGAAAGGCTTTACATAATGGAGATCCATGAGTTGGCATGGGATAAAAGAACTATGAAAAAAATAAAACACTTGACCACTTCTGAATGCAGTATCAGTTATTGAACAATTAAAAGTATTGTTTGAAAAATTTATATATTTTGGGTGTGTATATCTACTTGTTTTGGTAATGTAGTTATGCCTTTGTGAGTCACTTTAATAATAATTAATATTGGAAACGTTCAAGTTATGGCATGCATAGAACTGAAATTGACGATTATTGAAGTTATTTTTTTTTGTTTCGACGAAGCAATTCATGAAACTTCATACAAAAGCCGCCATTCATTATAGCATTTTTGAAGGCGTGCAAATTTTTCTGCGTAAATTAAATCACTAACTGTTAAAAATATCAATAATGGTCAGCATTCAGACCGCCGGAAATGATTGTTTTAAAATATTTATTTAAACCTATCGGTAAGCCACTTTTCAACGGATGTTTACAATACCATTTATTTCTAGTCACCGTGTGTACGCAATTGATTCACTTTTATAACAATAATAAAAAATGTAGTTCATTTGACAGGGCTGACGGTGACGGTTATAGAAGGTCGAAGTTTTTAACGGTTATAAAGCCATTTAAATGTGGATTTAAAAATTACGATGAATCCCAAATGAACATAGATCCAATCAAAAAAACTGTCATAAGAAGAAACAAACAAAAACACTGGATTTGTCAATATTTTACCAAATTGGACTTTATATTATTATTATATTGGCCGGTATTTGAATGAACTATAGGACTATTATATTACGTTTACTTTGATTTGATAATGGTGTCACAAACCAAACTAAATAAGAATTGACAAAATTATTAACGTGTATAATATTTTAACTTTCTATAATAATTTACTACATAGCTGTAAATTGGAATTCTATAAAGTGAATTAATAACTGCTAGGACCGATAGCCAAAAATCCAAAAATGCAGGACTGAATTCGGTTGAGTAATTATCTGATAAACAATTCTCGAGAAAAATAATGCGGCAAGACACGTCTTCATACTGCGGAGATCCATATACTGCACTTTCGGAGTGGATATCTTCACTCTGTGTAGATTCATATGCTCCATTTGGAGCGAACACGGTATGAAAAAAAGGACATTCAGACTCCAGTGTTCTATTCTCTTGGAATGAGAAAGTGTGTGATGTAGTATTAAAAATAAGTAAATATTGTTTATTAGCAGTAAGTAGATTATGCATTACTAATAGTCGAGCTCTGGTTCAAAATAGAAATTGACTTTTAATTTCAAAGCGAATAATCAAACCCTGTTAATCATTTTCGGATTAATTCAAGAATCAATGAAAATATTTTTTTTAATATACGTGTTAATTGTTTGAATGAGTCATAAGTAAAAACAATCGTCCGATAATCCATATAACTAACAAAAGCCGTCCATTCAAATAAAGTTACTATTTTATCTACATTGTGTATCATAGAGATAATTTTTACAATTTTTTTTTAAGCGATACATATTTTTTTAATCTCACCCTCTTCAAATGATAACTACGTAGATATCAACAGTGCGTAAAGATTTTGGCAAATCGTTTTTCACTGGAATTGGTTGTCAGCTAATTGCTCGAATCATTGAACAAGCTGTCCTGCATTTAAAACGAAAATTGAACACGTACATAATCCCAGAAGCACGTGCTAACATAATAAAATCGGTGGTTTATTTATGCTATGATGTGAATTTAATCGAATGTAGTGTAAATAAAATGATTGCGATTATTTTTCATCAGGATTGAATCCACCGTAAAATAAATAATTAATACGGCTCCGGTAAATTGATACGTAATTAGAATCGTAGAAATCTAGAATATTTCTCACCTTATTTCTATTTACAGCCCTAAACAAATCCCATATATTTCACATAGTCATTGTTTTAAGAATTTATGTTTAAGAAAACAACAAAATATATAATATTGATTTGGAATCAGGTAACAATGGTAATAAAAAAAATGGCGCGCTGAAAACCGACACGTTTCAGATAAAATAAAAAGGAAATAACCACTCAATGACATTCATTTATGTTAATAACACTGTGTGAATCATTACATTAAGCCAGACGGCGATTGTTTAAATTATTTCCATGTTCTTTATAAACATTAATGAAAATCACGTACATATACATATTTTTTAAACTCACGGAGAGATTGCAGCGGTTTGAAAACGTAATATTATATTTTGTTAATATAACATATTGATTCTTTTTATTAACACACCTATTCTTCATTACCAGCGGAATAATGGCTAAGATGACCAAGGTAATTTTTGTGCGATGGTACAATTGTGTCTAAAGCAGCGTTATCCAACCTGGCGTGTACTATTGCCAGGGGAAACGCTATTTATTATTTAAAACGTGTCTATATAATTATATTTATCAGAAAAATAAAATGTAGGGAGGCTTAGAAAAAAAAATCGGGGAGGCGTAATAGTATAAATGTTGGATCCCGCTGGTCTAAAGGGAAAAATTCGTCAACCACGAGGGATCGGTATTTATTTTAGTCGTTGTTTATATTACACGTTGCATTGAAAGCTGTGGCGTAGCTACCATGGAGCAGTTTTGCTCGAGACACACAAAACATGGTGGGGAGAGGCGCTAAAAAACAAGAAACCATAACGATTTTACTTGCTCCAGGAGGCTGAATATGTAGCTGTATCTGATTAAAAACACATCAAATTGAAAACAATGCCTAGACGAAATATTAAATACTGATTACGAGGATGGGTTGTTAAATATTCTCCCAAGCGGTGTCAAATCCAGGCACGCAATTAGGTATAGTTTTGTTACGCTAGAAGTACCTATATCAAACGTTATATTGGGAAACAGTGGTTAAACGAAGTGATACTCCATTTTTTTTTTATAATTATAAAAAAATAAGTAGTTCAACGATTGTATATTCAAGATTGCAAATTAAACTTAGAGATATTCATCATTCTCTTATTCGTACGTGGATTCGCTCGCCCAGCTAGCACCGCTGCTGGCTGAAAATATAATCTTTCCTTTTGTTAATGACTTAATTGCAGGCAACATTGTAAAACGTTTTGTTTTTTTTTTTTAATTGGGTAACACCTTTAAGTATACAAAACACACACATGTGTATTAATTGCACGAAATGGCTGTAATCTACACGCCATTTGTATCTGTATTAACACGTTGAGGCTTAGTTTTGAAAATACGTACACCAAAAATTACTGTTTAACTTGAAATCGACTCATTTGAATACACGCATATTGAAACGATCACTTATAATATGTTGGACAAATTACTATTACATTACTAGACAAAGGATAATTTTATTAAAACATTTAAAAGTAGCTATTAGAATATATTTTGTAAATGTAAATTTTGGCAGAAATTCTAATCCTAAATATTAATTAATTACAGTTGGGGAAAAATCTAAAGCTTTCATATGATACATGTTTATCATTGAAAACTTTAGTAAATACATATTGATCTAATACAAGTGAGCCTTCCACGTAAGGATTTCGCTATAACTGGATGGTTTGAGATCAGTAAAATTACAAAATTATTCTGATTGAAAAAGCATGCAATCAGGTTAAGCAGAACATGTCCGTCGTAAGCCAAATGAATGAATTTCCGAAATCGATCCACACTGCAAACGATAGATAGAGTAAAATGCAAGTCAATACTCTCCTGGATAAGGACATATTTAGCTTTACCCAAATTGTTTTGTTACTTTTGTTGCACGTATGATATGGCGTAACGAACGTGAATCGCTGCGAAGAAAGTATCGAGCGTACGAAAAAAATCTCAATTCATTTGCTGAAGTGCTAAGAAATTGGGTCGCTGTATTTTTTTATGTATGGCGACGTGTTGAAACTAGACAGATATTGTAGACAGTTTGACGATGCCAAGTTTTGAGTAGTAACATCAGTAGAAGAAGAATGTTTTTGAAACATGTAATGTAAAACAAGTTTTTTTTCTGTGACACTGTAGCAATTACTCGTTGAAAATAGAAGACATAAGTAATGGAAATTAATGAATGCTTAAGTGAAGAAAATGTTACACTGGATATTCACTTAATAAAATATTTATTATATGTATACAAAAATGAAGCTTATTGAGTTTTCCATATACATATTGGATCTAAGTCGGTGCTCGTAGTCTTGTAGTATAATAATTATTATACGACTGACGTAAGTGAAATGCAAAATACACAATAATTATATTGAATAGAATAAAGGTTTATCTCTTTACTGTTGACACTTTAAATATCAACCGGGAGTTGCGAGTGTTGGATCAGCGGTATGAACTTTTGATTGATGGAAACTTTTTTATGCATTGTCTTCGCTTGGAGTAACGGTTCTAGTATATCCAATCTCGTTTTTAGACACCAGTTTTTTTTTTGCATAATATTCTTATTATTCACTCGCAGTTTACATTTCAGTATAGGTATATACACTATATGTAATATATGTAGATATTACCAACATATTTAATTTTTTCACAGCCACTACCGAGATTGGCTGACCTGGTAAAAATACAATTAGTTGATGAGCTTGTAAAAAAATATTTAACATAAGGATGAAAAATAATCAAAGAAAAGAATCACACCTTCAATATGCAAAAAAGGGAAATACGAATATATGACTATTTAAAAACGGACATAATCTCCGCTTCGTGGGGACATTTCAACTGTTAGATCAGAACTGTCAACTGTGCACATTATCGTCTGTTTTGGTATATACTGTTAAATAACAATAAGTGCAATTTAGCATTCTTTCAATTTTAACACCAATAATTCAGAAAGTTAAATGTGAATAAATCAGTCGGCTGTCAGGGCGGTTGCAATATGCATAGAATATTTTCAGGGGTTTGTACTTAGCCGTTATCTAGACCTTTTTCATACACCCTCGATCCGTTTACGTTAAATTTATGCTAATTAAGTAATCATGAAACTAACATGCCCGAGAAAAAATCATAAATGTTCCCAGAATGAAAATTTTTATTTGAACAGTTTTCTAACGATGATTTAACATAGTGAGCCAGCAAACTCTTGAGTCAAAAGAGCCAAATATGAGTAGCACAACGTTTTAAAATTATTTCGAAAGCCATAAAGAAAGCGTAGAAGACCAAAATAACAAAAAATCTCAAACAATATTCAATGAGTTACATTAAACAAGCAAAAAACCAAAAAAAAAATAAAAATCCATAAGCCCACCAACATCAATCAAGCCATATGCGGCTCGCGAGCTGCGGTTCGCCAACCCCTGATTTATAAAATTATCTAAATACATAACGCGTAGGGGAAAAGAGGCCGATGTATGAATCAATAATTATTTCTACAAATGCTGTTTTTATAAATATTTAATTACTGTATATTAAACACAAAAAATATTTCATGAGTTCACTCTACTGTTAATCGTCATACGACGCATCCAGTTTTGGCTACATAAAACTGGAATTTAATAAAAGTTTGTAACATGAACAACTTATTATTTATTCGAAGAAAATTAATTTTTGTAAATGGTTTTTCAAATGCTTCTTCTCTTTCAATGTTGGTGCAGCATATCATTAAACTAACATACACGCTCTTCTGTTCACCGAATAACATCTTATAAGATTAAATTTATGATTGAAATTATAAAGTGCTTAAGTTCTCTATGCCACCGTATATATATATATATATAAATTACAAAAAGCTAATCAAATGAAGTTGATCAATGCTTTCAAAGGGATGAGCTTATGACACGTTGTGAGTTAATTAAGGAGAAAAGACGTTCCAAATTTAAAATATGTTCTGTCATTGTTTCTCCTTATAAATAAATCATAACATCACTTATACACCAAATTTTAAAATGTTACAAATCTGCATGGTTCGCACAAATTCTGGGTACTTTATAATTTAAGTTCTACACACCTTAGTATACACGTAATTAGAGAAAAATTAACTATAAATATAATATTTATTATACTACATACTTTCAGTAATATACAAAATTGATATTCAAATTTATCGTGGAGAGCTTAAAGCTGCAATAACTTCATACTATAATAATTAATGTACATTTGAACTGTTTAATCACAATTTACGATGAAGTTAAGCGTTACAGTTACTTTGGTGAGTAAAATATTTGAAAAAATATTATATTATATCCATTGTAAATGGGTTCGCACATAGAATTGACAATATACAAAATCAATTGTGAATACGTAAGAAAAGAATGAAGCAAACTTTTTGAAAAGATCAAAAAATTAATACGAGTAAATGGAATGAAACATCTTTCTTGGCCATCTGTAATATTATTTTGTTTGATGGATGGAAACATGAATTTCTAGACACGCTGTACTTTTGGATTTCTACCGACATTATTTGACCCGGAATGATGTAATGGTCGATTTACATAAATATTTTATGTTCAATCGCATACGAATGTCAATCATAATAATAACTTATAATGGAAAAGATGAATATTTAAATTATCTTCGTAATTTTTTTCTGAAGAATTCGAATCGCTCGAAATTGAATGACGAAGGAACAAAAAAAAAAAACCACTACTCATGCGAACAATTAATATGTTAAATGTAAAGAAAAAAAACGTATTGTGGGGAGAACTATATTCAGAGCGCGGTTGATTGATTAGGGCTGATGATGATTAATAAATTAATAGAAAAATGTTTTAAGTAGAACCAAAATGTTGATTAGCGTTTTGGTGCGGATACAATAAATTGAATACCAAATAAGTCTGTCATAAAACAAAAAACCTGATTTAAACGTTCAGAATCAAAACCCCAGAAACAGTTTGCATCAATATTTATGTTTTTAATTTTCATAATAATTTCTATAGAATTTCGGTACACACTTAAAAAATGAGACCAGCTGGGGCAGTAAATTAATACATATTATTTTGTTCAATTTGTAAAATCTTGCGATTGCAAAATAAAAATAATCTAATATTTTCTAATTACTAACATAGATATTTTATATAAGTAGTAAATAATAGCATGGGGCATGTGGTTATTCAATCAGAAATGAACTAGATGCAGACCAGAGAAAGCGTAGACTTTACGAGTCACTTCGTCATTTAATATGTATATATCAATTATCATTTATCAAGTATAACTTTGTTTTATCAAAGTTGAATTACTTTCAAAGATTAATTTTTGTGTCGTAAAATGGTATCACAACGAAACAGCATCAACAAAACTATTAAACGCCTAGATTGTCAAGGTGTATATGATACATGCGTATCAATATTTCGAGTATGCTGGATATACGTAATTATAAAAAAAAAATCGTATATATTTCTCATAGCTGTCCAAACGATTTTATATTTATAAAAGACTTGAATACTTTTTAGTTTGTTTATTAAAAAAATAGGAGGTTGATACGTTTGAAACGATCGTATTCTATAACATGAACTAGATCTTCATGCCCGTATGACATGACTAGTTTTATTGTTTTATGTTTAAAAAAAGAATTAAATATTTTTTAGTTCAACTTTTCGATAAAATCTCTTTCGATACGAATAACTCAGCTCGGGCATTTTCGGAGCGGATTCTTTCTACTTTTATGATTTTTACCTTTTTTATATGACAATCATAATGATTGTAAAAACATAAAAGGTTTCTTTTATAACCCACTTGGATATTTTACCGAATCTAGCATATTATATTACAACATTTTGAGGAATGTCTTACTTATCTTAATAAAAAAAATATATTACTTATTCAGATTTAATCTGCGAGGGAAACATCACTTTAATAGCATACAAAATACTCTTTGAATATTCATTATAATTTAATAATATGAATGTAAAACAATTATTTGGATGGACAAAGTATGTTCTTTAAATTTTTTTGTAATATTCAAATATATAACTAACATTTTTTTGTATACAGCTTAAGTAATTTTATTTGTGCACCATCTGTAAAAATGATTATTTAATATTATCAAAACAATGGTAACCCTAAAATAGTTTTAATGTAGAAAGGCAGTAACAAGTCTTATGAATTATTACAACTTCACAATTTTTTAAAAGTTTAAACACTTTTAATATTATAATTAAAAATTATATCTAATCGATATTCACTCAAGAAAGATCGCCCTCACTCATTTGATAACTATTCTTGAATGCTTAGAATTGTATATTTAATGTAATAATAATTGAACCACTGTAAAATATTATGTCGCCTAGTTAGTATATGGAAATGTTATCAATAAACATAAATGAGCTTCCTTTTTAGCTTATATTGATTATCTTCTTTTTAGGGATTACTTTTTAAAAACATATCAGTACCCTAAAACGGAACTGTATTAAATCCAAAATTCAGTTTTATCTATCAATCATCGTGATTTTGCCTAATCTTTATTATGGTAAATAGTATTGAGTTCTATTTCAACTATTTTCCTAGATATTTAATTTTAAAACTATCAAGTCAATCTTGATACGTCTTAATTCTGAGTTTTTGTTTTTATTATTTGTTGATATTAAAAGTCCACTTCGTCAAAACAACCCCTAAATGAGTTGATTTATGACTAGGAAACTGTGGCTAGTGTGTAATGATAATTAAAATAGCTCTACTGAGAACTTTGGGATATGGCACTTAATACAGTTCAGTTCTATTGTAGTGATACATGTAAGTGAATAAACGACTTATATCGTACTTTTATGAAAAACGGACAGCTTATAAAAAATATTATCAAAATAAAAGTTGAAATTGGGGCTTGGATACAGGCAACATCTAATCTGAAAGTTTACGCTGAATAAAAAAAAACACAGTTTATATTTTTAAGTAAGAATTCATTTACAAATAAGCAGCTGGCAACGGCCGTTAATAATGAAGACGTTTTCATTGGAATAGGTCAAATCACGAATCACGAACTTCGCTATAAACACTGAACAATTGATAACAGCGTCTGATGATCATGAATGATTATTTTTTCGACGCGCTAAATTCGCTCCACATAAACAACGTGCTTTAAACGAAACGAAAATATTACAAGCTACCCGTCTACGTACGTACGCCTTCTGTGGGAAAAACACATTGAAGTATTGAAAACAATTAACCTTTAAAGAAAGCTACATTTTTTATATAATGTTAACTGTCAAACTGATTATAAGAACTATATGATCGATCCTTAATTTCGTTCATCTTTTGCGTCTTATTTATGTTAAGTGAGTAAAAAAAAGTTGCCGATCATTCGGACAATGAAATCCTTATCGCGTATTATTCTTAATAGGTCATTGACACGAAAATACAATGTTTCTAACTATCTTGTCTCCATTATTTATATACATATGTCAGTTTTAGGGTTTCACGTCCTTTTACGAGGCGAATATATTGGAAATCTAATAGAAAATTTACGAAATTTTATTATTTCTATTTCCTTTACCACCGGTTTCCAATCAGGGAGACGCCAAAATTTGAAAAACAACGCGTCTATATCATTATACGTATCAAAAAAAAAAAAAATTTGGGGAGACGCGAGAAAAAAAACAAGTACGTCCATACTACTCAAAGAGTTAATATCCGTTTGTAACGACAAAAATACTAGTAAAGTATGTAGGGAGATAGTTTATGATAGTAGACTTTTTCTTTAAATTGTTTTAATTCAGTAGAAGTTGAGTAAAAATAATGATACAAACCGAAATAGATACTTGGATCCGTTAGTACTAAATTCGAGTTTACTGAAAAATTTGAACGATATTTGTATTCCTAAGCAATGGCATTCAAATGGCCAGAAGCCTTCTGATCAATCAGTTACTATTGCAACACACATGTGTATGTATTGTGTATTATGATTTCTACCTGAATACAATAATAATTAAAGCAGGTAAATTTTTTTCGCGCTCTGTTTTTGCGATCGCCAAAACATAACTGTAATAAATACTCAATATTGAGATTGGTGGGGCCAATCGGGTTGTACACACTCACTTGCCTAGGCATTTATTTCAATATCACTTCACTACGCAACTAAACAGAATAAAATACCGTACCTATCTATTTTTATTAACACACAACCGAAACGTGTCTTGAAATCTTGCGATAATTTTAACATGTTCGTTCAATCATTGAATTTTCAATTTCAAAAATTTTTTCTTTAAATTTTGTATGGCAAGTGTATCCATGTATAGTCGATACAATATAACATAAACTCCAGAAATCGAACCTCTCTATTCGCTATATATAAACTCTATACGTCAAGGTTCAATTTAGATTTATTTGGCTATTAACTAGTATAGAAAATTGAACTCATTTACTAAAAGTATCTAAGTATCTTTAACTTAAATGGAGGAAAACGTTAGATTATAATGAAAAGAATTAAAATCCACCACAAGAAAAATAAAAGAATGATAAGTAAAATCAAAATTGATTTCTCATGACATTTATATCTATACAAAGACAATAGTCCTGTATTTTATTTATTTCTAATTAGCTATTCTATATTATTTAATTACGTAAGAAATAACATCTGATTTACATAGTAACTCATTTATATCGAATTATAACTCAATATTTTCTAAAGATTATCAATAGCTATTAAGTTTTTATCTAAGTACAATAGTCACAAAATGAATGTTTTAAAATAGTTTACTATTTATATTACTCGAAATTATTTTGTCAACAGAAAAATGTATGATATATTCATATAATTATCAGAAATTAAATATAAATTTGACTTTTTGAAATAAAAATATTCATTTAAACTTTTTACAAGGGTGAGTATTAATTGCGCATTTTGTCAATTCGTGAAAAATACGAGATTATCTTGAAAACTAAGTATTACATGGATACAAAGTTGATGATTGTACCAATGATACTGCAAAATTCTTGCCACTGTATTGTGTCGAGATACTCAAAGCAGATATGAAAAAAGACGAAGAATTATTATATTATGTAAGTAGGTATTTGGCAGATACTTAACAGAAACATGAGAAGTAAAATACGTATATTATAGTTAATTTGAATTTTTTCTCTAAAAAAAATAGTAATAAATTCCAGGAATCAAAGAATGTATTTTTTAGTTACAAAAAAACTTTCTTTACAATGATGAATTGTATGTATGTATTTCAAAGCGGATAAAAGATTTAAAACTCTAACGATTTAAAAATTAAAACCACAAGCGAGAATTTTTACAACACACTCTTTTAGATAGAATTATAAAAAATGCGTTTTTTCTTTTATAAGAGCAGTTACCTACGTATAAGCCATTACCGGTTTAGAAGAAATATACACACTAATTAAGTAATAAAAAATAACTTATCTGATATATAGGAGAACTCGTTAAATTGAACATAGTTTTTTTGTATTTTTTTGGCTTTTACGATCCATCAAATGAGGTACAAGCCTTTTGGACTTTCAAGTTTTTGGGAATGAATATAAAAAAAAACTAGATCATTCTATATTATAAAATATTTTTAATTGATTTTGCATTTGTCCTCGGGCCATCGATTTGATTGTAGTACATATTTCATTCTTCCTTTAACTGCTTATAATTTAGATTGAAATGAAAGCATTTTTATATAATAAAACTCTACGCTACGTAATTAAATGCTTTAGTATGTACATATAATATGTGTTTTCGTAAGATTTCACTGGAAGAAATATACCGATACGATTTATTAGTCGTATCTATTTATTAACTGCAGATACAATTTTAAAAAACTTATCATAAATACTTAATAAAATTGATATTTTATTAATAAACAGTGAAATGAATTTTTCTTATATTATTACTACTTGAAAAAACCTCGCTTGGAAGATATGTCAAGACGGTCTCCATCTGATTGATTCGTTCTTACTTCACACACATCGGATTCCAGTGGGAAACTGCTGAACATCTACAGTGTATGTGACATGATTTGGGAAGATTCCTTAGCGATAACGATTTTTAGGGGCACAGTGATGTATCTATAGCTTCACTTAAAGAGTAGACATGGAAGAATAATTTGTTTGATGAAACAGTTCTTACAAAATGCCGGAAAAATTCTGAAGCCAAAACTTGAGGTTACAAGAAAAAAATGACAATGTTTTCTGTAGATACCAAAATGTGTATGTACGTAGAATTCGTCAAAAATAGTTTGGTACGGAAAATCTATACCTATAAATCATTCTCAGTCTAATGTATAAATTAAGTAAATAAAATACTGCACATCAATATGCGAATTACAGAATGGGGAAGAAGAATGAAGAATATTGTACTGACTGAGATTTATTTTACTGAAAGTGTAATGCTTTGTATCCTACTGATCACATGTGAACTACAAGCTCCAATACTTATTATTGCAATATGGCTGATTTTCATTTCACATTTTAATATTTGACGTATAAAGCTGTCTGGTACTCTAATAATAACATTTCAAGATAATTATTTTTCATTACATAATCTATTTGAAAACCTCTTTCATGATAACATACACATTTAGTTATACCATACGTGTTAAAATAGTACGTATACATTTACGATAAAAGTTTAAATTGTGTATTTTTTATGAATAATATATGTATTTCAAACGACTTCGAAAAAATACTATTGTGTACGAATCTGGGATTAATTGACATCATCTATTTTAGAGGAACTAATCTAAAAAAAGACGTGGCACTTATAAATCGTGTCATAAACGTTTACAGCGGTTCTCAGGCTTATCAAGAATAATAACATTTAATTTGTTCTAGTAAAAATATAAGCAATACTCCGTGTGGGTATTGAAATATATTAAGTTATTTTGTTCATATTTAGCCTTGCAATATGTATTATGTCAACTCAGAGTTGGATCAAAAAGAATTGAGGCTCGAGTGTTTGTGTATAGATATAAAGACTGAAAAAGAGTCACAGTCATTTTAACAGCGTTGATAGGATATATGCAAATTTAACGGATTGATCCATTCAGAAAACTCGAAAAGTTCTAAAATACATGTTACAGAAAGATCTAGGACCGTAGAAGAATTGGGAGAGTTAGGACCTTTATCTGACTGCAGATCAGCATTATCTCACGGCAATGGTTTTTTGTCATTTAATAAATGCTTTTATCACGATTTCAACTGAAATTATATACATATATGGGAAACTTGGCATGCTCTACCGACTGCTAATATGGTTTATGTAGTTACTGTTGGTAAAACAACTGTAGGTAAAAATATTTTTATGAATATACTCGTTGGTACCCTTTGAAGTAACGTGCGCTAATTAATTGCATCACTAGACTTTCCGCTCCTTAACCGGTCACGGTGGTTTTTCCTCGCAAGTTTGTTAGCTTGGTTTTAGAGAAGCTTCTAGCAGACGCGGCGAACTGTATGATGGCTATCACATCCCCGGGGAGTGTTCCCATAAGTCGGTTCGATAACACCAGGGACAATTTTCTAGATTTTAAGGAACGTGTGGTGATCGTGATATTTTTTATCAAAGCTTTGTGAAAAGCTCAAACAATAACTGAACTTAGTCGTAGTATGAATCATGAACACTGTTGCAAACAAAGCAAGGTCCTGTAAAGACTTTACTGGTAAACTGCCGAGTTTGAAAGGTGTTTCACTTTTTACAAAATGTGTAGCAAAAAAAGTAAAAATATTTAGAGTTTATTTTCAAGAATATATACAAGTTTGAATAAACATAGAGTATATATAATAATTAGGCACTGTTTAATTATATATTTAAAGGTAATAATACGCGTTTCAGTACTGGAAGACGAAGGTAATTTTTAATGGCTTATTCTCGACGGGAAAAAATCTGTAATATCACATTGCGTAAATCAATATACTGCATTAGACATCTTCTAACTGGGGAAAACCATATCATCTACATTCCTTCAACTTGGAGAGGAAATTGTTGAAAGGAAAAATATTTTTAATTTGGAACCGTCAGTTTAATGTTAATTATTATTAAGTTCCACAGTTGAGGAGTATTTGTTTTATAATGACACAGCCGTTCCGCGTTGATTTTATTGTGTGATTATTTTTATTTTTGTTCAAGAAATGAATAAGTGTGTGGGCGTAGAATTTAGATTAAAACTTGTTGTGGGCACAATCTTTCGACTCCGTATGAATCACGTTCGTAAGTATGTAGGTACGATACAATGATAATAATTGTACATGATCAAAAAATTCATTTCAATCCTACAAACGAAATAAATTATTCAATACGTACGTAAATTATAACATTTCCGCTACATTTATATAATCCGACAATATATGGATAACCCTCTTATAACTCGGTGCATAAACAGCACGGCATTAGAATTAAAACGGCAACCTCGCATAACGCGGTCATGATTTTAAAAATATATTATACCTTATTTAAAATAAAATGCATGCGCGTTGATTTTTAGCGGTTCATGTATACTCCATCAGCGTCACCCTAGTAGTTAGTAATGATTAGTAATCATAAAATACTAGACAATATAAAATTATCTGAAATTTAGATACAGTTTATTTGTCATATAACGCGGACTTTAAGCAACGCGATTTCGATAGAACGCGATCTTGAAAGTTTTTAATCCTTTCTTTACGGATGATTATAAGTCAATCTAAAAGACATTTAATGAATCTTTTGACGTTTGTTATGGTTTTAGATACATAAATAAATACGGGAATTCAGTTGCTAATCAAATTAATCCCCTATTTTTTCTCAATTATTGCAATTACAATTATTATATTTATGACACTTATATTCCGTATGAAGTCACAGTGGGTACTAACATACTTATTATATTATACTCGGTATCTGTAAATTCGATAATATGTATTAGGGTGCGTCCAGGTTGAGCAATGAATAGGCGAACGAACGCTTATTTTGTACTGTTTTAAGCCTTCGTTCGCTTGTTTTTGGCCCAGCCTGGACGCGGCCTTATGCATCAACATCCGTCGTGGAGGCACTTCTAGAAGTAACTCTGTTTTTATTCTTTTCACGTTAAATCCTCTTGCATTATCACGTATTTCAAATAAATTATTTAGTTAATCCATCGGCTTTCAGTGTAGACCCCACCCCGCAAGAAAGAATAACAATTATGGAATTTATTTCTTATATTATTAATGTTAAAAACAATATTGTAGTATCTTACATTTGTTAGAGAGGTTCTCTGAATTGAACATGGATATTGTCATTTAATTCCAATTTTTGTAACGAGCGGAAACTCAAAAAGAATGAAAACAATTTAATAGTGCTGATATGTATTGTATTTTAAATTCATAAAAAATGTACAGTGTGAAATATTTCAAGTCATTGTAGGTCGAAAAAGAAAAGGTTGGAAAGCGCTGACCTAAAGATTATATACAAGCGAAGCCGATCCTGATTATAAGTACTTCGCATTGTTAAATTCTTTTAATTTCGATAAACATGAAATATAATGGCGTTCTACTAAGAATTACAGTGAATACTATAAAAGTGATATTAGAATTTCTTTGAACGATCCTTACGTGTTTCTCATATGAATTGAATTATGAATTTTTCCATGTCGGTTATATACAATAATAATTCATAGTAATAAAACAATATTAAGTGTGTTTGGTACCAACGATGGCAACACAACGTCAAAAAGAAACAATAAAAAAAATCATGTTCGAACAACCACGAAAATTCGAGTGTGGAAGGGGACATAATAGATAATATTATGGAAATTAAAAATAAAAAAAGAACCGAATACAATCGAGATTTTTTACAAGAGACAATAATATTACGAGCGAGCTTATTGTACGAATAATTTATAAAAATATTCCGAAATGTATGTCGGTACGTAAATGCGTGTAGGTATGGCTTTTGCTTGAAGATTTCAATTGAAATACATTGAAAGAAAACCAGTGGGTTGAGCGCACTTTGCAATATATTTTGTTACGTAAATGAATTGTATGTAAAGAGAAAAAGTGAGGAAAAAAAACTTTCAATAGCGTGAGTAAAATATTTTTCGAAACTAACTGAAATTAGTTAACTTCCATTTATGGAAGTTGAAATGTTGCGTGTTGATTGCAATTGAATTTATTTTGTTAACTTGAAATTGGTTGAAAAACGGTTTCTATCAAGTATATTTAGTGAATGATATTCATTATTGAACTATATAATTATATAGAAGAGCAAAATCGATTTTATTTAATGAATTAAAATCAGTGAATATTGAAGAAATGAACTATCATACACCTCGTATATAAAAATTAGTTAAATATCCGGAAACTTTCAACTTTTTCAGTTGATCTCAATTTTAAATTGATTTTTGAAAAATGACACAAGTAATGTTATCTTCTACGCTAAAATTAGACTGTTAAAAAATCTTTCAATATAATAACTAACAGTATAAGTCAAGTAACTATAAGTCTAACAGCATTATAACCACGTAGTAATATTATATTAATATGTAATAAAAAAATCTTAATTAAGCTCTAATATCATTCGGTCGTATAATATTAGCTTAGAAAAGACATTACATTTTACAAGAAAGCTTAAATATTTGCAGAATTTCTTTAATTGTCAAATTTAACGTTGAAAATATATACTACTTATACGAATAGTGTAATATGATAATTTTTGCTTGTTAGTATTTAAGTAATTATTCTGAAACCGAAAATTGTAAATGTTCTTGGATCAGAACAGTTGTATATCACTGTGAAAACGTAGTGAACCGAAGATAATAATGCTATTTGAAACAATCCTGGGTGTGGTCTGACTGTCTCGGCCGGCCTCATAAACGAGCCTCTATCTGTACTCCATACATACTCTGTACTCTAAATGTACTATACACGTACTCCAACTATCAATGTGTGTAATTTTTTTTCACACACATGAAAGGTAATTCACTTTATATCTACGTTTTCGATATTCTACGCATATTTTTAGAATCATCTTTGCTTCACTTCTTCATAAAAACATTGAGAATTATCTTTCCTATAGTTACATCACTATTTTGAACGCATAACTGCTGTCAACTTGCTGAGTTATAATCATTAAATTACAAACAATATCTGCCTAATTTTGCAACTATAAAGTGATATCTTCAAAACTTCACGTCAATGTGCAGCATGTCATGTTTTCATGGCTATTAAAATATTAACAGCTATTTTCAATTAAAATAAACTAACAATATAAAAAAACATACACATGATTTAGAATATTCAAACAAATTTGCGAAAAAAATACCCATACATACAATTCTCAAAACAATACACAAAAATCCAATACAGTATATGATGCAGTAGTTGCTTTTAGTAACAATAAAAATGAATAGATGAGTGCTTTTAAATATTTATAATAAATTTCAGGAAATATTTATCAGTCATTCATTTATATCCTCGATTGTTACATATTTAAATTTCATCCGAAATAGTATGTAACCTAAATGTGATAAATCCAACGCCTTCATTCGGCAGATTATTTGCTACATCAGTTAATATTTAAAATACAATATGAACCACCCTCCCAGAGTGCTGTTATTTATATGTATTAGTTCGACTTTAATTTTCAATATATTCGCATTACTGGGTATTTGTTTAAGAATAACTTTAAATAATATTTCTTTATTACCCAAGTGTGTGTTGGAAGTTTAACATTTGACTTCATAAAATATATATTACTTATGCAGATTTCAGCGCGCGTACGTTTTCTCATATGCACATATATTAAGTATTAAGTTTTTCATATAAAATTAAATATTGGTTTCAATGAACGATAAATTATATTGTATTATATGTACGTAAAATGACATTGCGTACTTCACGTTACTGTATCTATATTTTTACATAGTCAATTCAAAAACATTTTGTTTTAGATACATTTTTAGATAATTTACCTCTCTCTCGTCCATATCCGCTCCCTATGTGGAACATATGGCCGTTACGTGATACTTCCAGAATTCAATCAAGCCTCACTTGCTTTAAATTGTTTCCATCAAATATTATATCCTTTCGATAGAACCTGGCGGTCTTCTAGGATGCCGAAATCACATTTCAAAGGAAGTAGAAGAAGAAAGAAGTCATTATAGGCGCATATAAATATAATATAATTAATATTTTCGACTGATGGTGCTTGATGGAAATTGATTTTAAAT
>JAGVSQ010004395.1:0-19518 GCA_022683975.1 Rhyacophila evoluta
TTTCAATTTTAAAAGACATTTTATACTTGATTTACGTAATTATAGTATAGCTAGAGTTTTATATTTTATTTAAATTATATATAGTCACTTAGATTTATTTTTAAAATAATACGGGCGAGGGCGTAAAATATATGAATGGGTTTTTTTTTATCTTACGCAGTTTTTCGTAGTGAAAATATTCTTACTGCGTTGGATATGATTTATTCAGACTATGCCATCCATCTCAAAATATAATCAGAAATTTGATTGTCAGATTGGCTGCCCCAAAAGAAAAATGATATCATTTATATGGACGTCTACGAAATGTTTGGTTTGGACACAGTCTAACTCAAACACAAATATTATAATATACATGCTCCATAAAAACAGAGGCAAATCTCTTAACAAGATTTTTTAAAAACAATATTCATTGTTTAATTTATAAATAATAAAATAACTGTTTACTACGATAACGTCTATTCGTCTAGAAAACAATTAAATAAACTTTTTTTCAATTTTCCTGTTGATTTAAAATTTTATGTTAATTATAATTTATGGAGCTTTATTACCTGCAGTAGATTATGGGGATACGGTGGTATGGCTTCATTCTAAATAAGAATATAAGAAAACAGACCATGCAGTCACTAATCACTGACAAAGTGAAGTTGCGACGCTGGACCTCGTTCAGCCACATATTGCGAATGCCTCAAGAGAGTCAAAATCTGACCTGCCTATTCTTTAAGCCGACCGGGTCTCGGGGTCCAGAAAGGCCGCTGAATACTATACATAGAATGTATTCGGCGGAGTTACAGGGATTCTCGGAGGTGGTACATGGTGTCCTTATGCTCTGCTTAGAGAGCGGATATGGATGGAGAAGAAGAAGAAGATGTTTTATTGTGTGTCCTTCCGTACCGGAGACCGGGTTCGAGTACCGTAGCCACTGATAGATTAAAAAAAAGGGTTGACTGAGTTGATAACTTATTTTCGCGAAAAAAAGTGAAGAGTCCTCACATGATCGATATCGATATGCTCCATTTTCGGAGTAGACTTATAATAATATATATATATATTGTGACTTTATGGACAGTTTTATCAAGTTACGAAAGTTTGGCGATATCTATTGCGCCTGTTCTATAAAGTCAAGCAAACTTTTTTCGTAGATACTCGTTATTTATGTTGCTTTTTGTGTGTATTGGTTTTTATCCGATCGTTCAACTAGTTGTGATTTTCAATATTTGAATTTGAAAAATTCTCAAACCGCTACGGGATTCCAATTCGTGACCACTTTCACCAGAGTGCACGAACGTATCATATCAGCCAACAAGGCCATTATATAATCATATATTCAATAATTCAATAAACATTTTAAACTTATTTGTTGAAATATGATAATATCTAATAGTAAGCCGATCAAAAGTTTTTGAAAAGAGTTATTTTTGCTTGAAATCAATCAGGTCTTTATTTATATTTTGTGATATTAAAAAAATAAAAAGAGAGAGATCAAGAGAAATTGATAGAATATCGTGGGCTTCCTACTGCCTACAATAAAACAATAATTTAAAAATAGCCCACCGTCCCAACGCCGAGGGCTATAAAAATCAGGTAGAAACGCCAGCACTGTTTTTTAAAAGACTGACGAATAAGGCGTATGGTAATCTAATGGAAAGAAAATAGATCGTGTCTGACCATTAGGAACTAAAAATAATATCAAATTCGGTTTTTTTCTACCCGAATCAACTGGAATAAACGATTTATTAATTCAATAACCGGCCGGACAACCCGGTTTGCCTCTGTAATGCTAAGTCATTTCTTGTTCGTCCGGTTATGTTATGTCTATATTACGCGATTAATGATTTAATTTAATATGTTTTATCTTCTATTGTCTATCAGAATATCCCTCATTTAATTTATTACACTCTTTAGACTGCATTTTTTATTTACTCTTCTCCCATGCGAGGCATATGGCTATATATAAATATATAACATGACGTCTCCAGTGGCTATATATAAATATATAACATGACGTCTCCAGTAATCGATTTGCATTCTTCAATGTAGAATCTTTTAACTCCGTCGATTACATGATTTTAAAAAATATTAGCTTCTTGTAGATTTTTAATAAATCCAATAAATATAATTTTTAACAATAATTCGTAACTTAAAGATTGCTTTTTTTGCATTATTATTTTTAAAATAGTATATTCTTCGGACTAAACATACTTTAAAAACTCGTTTTTATCATGTCCACTCTGAAAGTAGAGCAAGTGAAACGTCATAGTGTGGAGGTGTCCACTCCAGAAATAGAGTATATAGATTTCCGCAATGCGAATACATGCCATGTATAGATAGATTTTTTGACTTGGTGAGTTGGTTTGTCATTATTCAACGGGCGACGTATAGTATTTAAATTACTAATGGATGATATTACATTTATATGTTTTAAATATACTGTTTATTAAATATGTTTGTATTTTATATTTATACTGATGGACAAGCCACTCAGAATCATCATAAAGTTTAATCAAACTATTCCATATTCAATTTTGTTGTAATAAAATTCGATGCTGGATGCATTTTGATCTTTCAGTTCTGAAAAACGTAAAACGTCAAAATTGTTATTGGCCATCGCTATCGGACTTAGATGAAAAGAGAAAAAAAAAAACGAATATGGCGTCGTCAAAAATGACACAAAACTGCCAGCAACAGCATTCCAAGTTTACTGCAAAAATATTCAAATGCCTTTTCGTCTGACGTTTCATTTTTGGCGTGCATTATCGAACTACGTGACGTTCGTCAATCAAACGAACATTTTCGAACATACATCCCAACCTTTATACACGGCAAACGACTTGACACCGATCGAGACACTCTCACAATGTTAGAAAATTAAACATATGTTTGTACATCGCCGCGAAACAAATTGTTGATTAGGTGTACGGAAAGGACTTTCTTGTTGGAGGTCAGTGACTATGTAATTATCAATCAACACACTTGACCCATGATTGAATTTTCGGCTAAATAAATGATTTTTAAACATTTGAAATTATAGCAAACGTTTTGTATATTGACCTCTTGTTCCCAAGACCCTCCTATCTCAAAATTTTATGAAAATCTTTTTAATAAAATAAAAGATCTATCAAAAGTGTGTTGACATTAAAGCTCAACAGATAAATCGTTTACAAGGTCAAATGTTTTTAAATCAAAATAATCACAAAGATAAATAGCAAAATAATTGGTTTTTAACAATTTCATGTAAAGTTTTGAAAAAAAGCAGTTTCACTTAAAGCTGTGTATATGGAATATGATGTATTAGAGATTAATCCTCCTATAAAAGGTGATACAAATAGATCCTACGACCTGGTGGTGGATAGTGAGAGTGACCAGTAATTATATTGTATTGCTCCAAATATAAAAATTGCAAAACTTTTCATACTTTATACACTCCTAAGATTCAATGATAATACGAGTTAAAAATATTGATCAGTAGGAACAGAAATAATTATTTCGTATTAAATCTAGTATCGACATGAACGTGTGTGTATAACATTATGTTGGTATACGTGTAACGGTAGCGTCCATTACTCAAATGAATGATGCCATTACGTCTCAGCGGGGAAGAGAGGGAGTATTCAAGGCGGTAGATCATTCAGTAATGAATATCCGCATGGACAGGTAGTCTTTTTTATTTCTCTATTTTTTGCATTTCTTGCACTTATTTTACATTATTTGACTTTCAATACACGATAAAATGATTTTTATAGGCAATTACAATAGTTGATTTAGCAAATTTTGCATACTTTAAATTAAAAACAGTTTTTTTTACTGGATACTCGGGAGTCATCACCATAACTAAAGGGACAATAAGGCGAGTGTTAAAGAGAGTTTTTTTCATCTTCTGTAAAATTTGTGTCGTGTTCTACACGGTTCCATGACAACTGCACACATGATAAGTGCTCACATGACACCTGCGCACACATTGAAGTGCTCACAGTAACACAGAAATTAATATTAAGACATTTTATACTTAATTTAGTAATTATAGTGTAGGTAGATTTTTATTTCTATGATACCTACCTATACTATTGTATAATTACCTAAATTAAGTATAAAATTTCTTAATATTTATTTCTGTGTTAGTGTGAGCACTTCAATGTGTGCGCAGATGTCAAGTGTGCAGTTGTCTGGTTACCGTTCTACACGAGGTATTGTTTTCTTATAGACGATATGTAATGTTCTGAACGTGTAAAAAAATATTTCGTCAAGTACACGTTTAAAGTAATGTATGAATGTGTTATTGAAGATATCGCGTATTTTTTTAAAATCTAAATTATACTTGAGGCCAAGTAACTTACTATATGCAGGATTCGCACACGTCCGCTATTTCAGTGTGTTCAGGAAAAACACTTCGGACCATTTTGCAAATTCGTTCCCAAAAAATCGACAGATTGTCGGGGTCGACTGAAAATTGCGAGCATTATTTGATTTGCTTTGTTTTTTTCACGTTTTGTTTCCATTCTCTTCTCGCGATTTGTATTGGTATTTTGTTTGTCGGATTTCATTCTTCGTTATAACGTCCTATTGTATACATTTTTGAAAATACATATTGACTATGGAAAAGAAAAAGAACGTAACCCTAATTTTTTTTTCAAAATAGTTTTTTTAACTTAGCACACGCTCTGTTACGGAACTCGAATTTCAACATTTTCGGAGTCCGGTCGAATTTTAAATTCTCGTATTTTTTCGGAATTCCGATTCTTTTGAATTTGAGATTTATTAGCTCGCGTTAAGTAAATTTGGAACTAGCCTTAATTTTTTTCCGATTGCGGAACTGGAAAACATGAACGATTTCCGGAATTCGCGGAATTCCAAATTCTGTTTTCCTAGTTGGAACGTAGATGTTGGAATTCCTAGTTGGAATGTAGGCATTCTAGAAACCAGGTCTTATAATTTGAGCGAATAACTAACTATCAATATCTGCGATAAACTGTTTGGGTTATATTCTCCATTTCATAATAGGTGATATTATGTTATTTGTAAATACTAAATAGAATTGTATTTTGATTCGAATTCAGGTGTTTTAAATTTCAACACAATTTACGAGGATGTTTGTTATAGATTCGATATGATTATAACAAAAACATCGTCCTTTCATAGGAATTAGCGAATTTCCGTTGGACATTTTTATTTTTTTTAAATTCCCGTATAAAATACAATCCGCCAGCGACGTGGGGGAACGACGAAGAACCACCATTAAATAAATTTACAGCGCTATCGCAAAAAACGATCGCGCTTTTAAAATTAACCGCAGGAGTAATAAAGATAATCGTTTATTTGAGGGTCGCTTTTGAACTCCCCCCAAAATAACCCTTCAAACGATTACAATAATGTCATTTTCGAACACCGCTTTAACACTTCACTCTCACACTTCCAAAGAGTGTATTTTTTTGTTACCCTTTCGCATACTTTTCCCTATAAACGGCTTTTGGTACAAAAAATCACAATAACCCTTTCGATGCCTCGTTAACACTTTGCTTCCGCACTTCAACGGAATGTACTTTTGACCCTCTGGCGAACTTCGGCGTGCAACACTTATTTTGTAGTAGATTCAAGATGATTGTTAGTTTCTAACCCTTTCAAGCTGTTTTCTTGTCTATCTTTTATCTTCTACAGTAGTGATTTTATTTCGAGTAAATTTACCCCCTTTTTAGTGAAAATGGAACCACCTTCTCAGTACTATTATTTTATTATGTCACCATCTATCGTCGTAAACTAAATATTTTTAATAACACAAATTATTATTGAACTTTCAGTACGAAACATATTTTTTTACAAAGCGTGTTTTATTATTTTTTTTTACAAAAAATACTTGTTAGTCTTTCTTAAAAAAAAATGTATTACGACGATTTGAATTTAAACATAGAAATGAAACTCGAACCCTTAACCCGGAACAAAAAGGAACGCAGCGCACTTAATAATCTATTTATCAGTCAGTAAGGTATCGAACCGTTTTAAAATTTCGATATTAGAATAATTGAGTGGAGCTATTATATTTATTATAATTCATATGAAGCAACATTTTGCAGGGTGGTTTTGATGTTTTTTTTCCATTACACGTTTTTCATGTCGCCTTTAACAGTTGACTTTCTTCAAAGATTAGGGACATTTCAAAAAATACTGCAGTAAATATAAAACCAGAACTTGCGTTCTGTTCTCAATGTGTTTACAATAAATTGTGTTTTATCTTGGTTATTCATTCGCTTCCCTGTCTCTTTTTAATACAAAGTAACCCTTTAACGATGACAATAACGTCATTTCCGATCTTGTCTTGCAACATTTTTTTACTCCCACGTGTATTTTTGATCACCTCACGTGTTTTTTTTACCTTTGCTTGGCTTAAATTTAACAACAGAGAATTCTGAAGTAACTTCCGGTAGCCAACCGGTGACCCTTTCCACAGCGACTATAGTATTATATAATAGGGTACATATTTAATAATAATTAATTAATAAATATTTAACGTTTTAATCACATATATTCAGAAATTAATCTTGGGCCATTTTCCATCCATCAATTGTATATTTTACCATGGACGAAAGCTTAAACTATAGTCAACGTTACAATGAGAATCCCAGGATGAATTCAAACTCATTCTATTCATTATAATTAAATTTAATCATGCTGCTGTTGAAATACTATTCTCAGCTATATATTATACAATATTTTCTATATCGATTTGAATCAAATACTCAGAAATAATCGGTGGATGTCAATGTTGAAAATAACACAGTTGGTGTGTCATATCGCTATTGTTTTGCAAAGAGTTCTTGTGACAGACATACACCTATATTGTCTATTTTATTGTACAATGGATGCCGATTATATAGGTGGCCTGTATATTACACTAATCAGAATAAAAAAAAATATAACACACATTGCACAAATTATTACATAATTTTACAACGCATTTGGATTAATGTTTATATTATTATTATTGGAAATTAATTAATATATACGTATGTGTGAATTTTGAATATATTCTTTTAAAATACCGTTTATAATTAATTATTAGAATTTATTACAATGGTCGATGCTTAATGTTAGTGTGCTTGATTTAGTTTGTAATGGTTTTACAGTATTCATATTTATATTAATATACTAAAGGAAAGTGTCTTCAGAGATTTTAGAAGAACATTGTCGTATCATGTATATACCGGAGTATTCTTCTCTAAATTTGACTCAATTCATTTAAAGGAGAAATGAAGATAATAATTTCAATATTCTCCTAAGATTTTTTCACACTACGTTCGCTCCCAAGTGGAGCATATGGCCTTTCATAATGTGAAAATATCCACCCCAAAATTGGATTGTATAGATCTCCGAATTGTGAAAACATGTTTTGAAAGATTATTTTTTCACTAGAATTATGTGTCAGAATTTTTTTTAACCCAATGGGCATCCTGAATTTTCGAATTTAAAAAAATCGAACTCGTATTCCCCAGATTGTGAGGCGAAGACGCTAATCCTTATGCTGCCTATGATAGAGGGAGAAATTTAGTTTATCTGCATTTGTAACTCAAAATAACCAAATTCAGACTTAAGACGGTGTACTTCTGGGGTACAATATGTATGCATCTATAGTTATAACTCAAATTGTACTAAGAAAGTGTACAATTTATAATTTCGTTACTACCTTAATTATCTATATAATTGCGACCGCGGTCGTGTGAGAGATAAGCTTGGTTATCTATCCAAATTAAATAACTACAATTTAATTTCTTAAGCATGGTTACTCCACTGAATAAAGCGGGAAACGGCGAAGATGGTGACTTGCCTTTCTCGCGGCAATTATGCCACTTAGGTCCTCTTTGAGCCGGCGCAAGTCTTACACCTCCCCAGTCCCGCCCTCCTCCGTAACCCGTTCACTCCCAATTTCATTGTTGAAATAACTTTCTGGCCTCTGCGATAATTACACGGTGACAATTTGCATAAACCCTTTACCCACGGCTTTCGTTTTTAGCGCTCGTGGCAATCGCGATCCAGCCTCCGCTTCGTTTCTTTTTCTAATCTCCCGTGCATAATGCGAATATTTTCCTACGTCCTACGTCCTTTTGAATATTGTCGTTAATACCCATTATTTCTCTGAAATATAAATCTTATTTCGCATCTACCTAATCGTGTGGAAAAACATTGCGTTTTTCTCAAAATGTATCAAGATTACATTTAATATTTAAGTTTCACTCATTGCTTATTTTCTTTTACCACGTTTCTTGTATTTGGACTAAAATGCCATTGTATATTTGGTTGACATTTTAGTGATTTTTTTTATGGAAAGCTTTTTATTGAGGTGTTTATTATGATCTAACGCCCAGAGTTTATCGTAATATACTCACTAATTGAATTCGGTTAATTGTAGTCACCATCTAACTCTCGCTTAAAAAAGGAGTAAACGCTCTTTCCCATTCGTGCCTCGCGTGGTTTTATTTTACAGAGTCAGTCGCTCAGTGACAAATTACTTGTCAGTCAATTGCTCAACCTGTTGGGCATGCAAGGCTGTGGAATTCGAAATTGCAAAACGAATTTTCTTCACACCGGTCCTCTCTGCTTTGCGTCGTGTGATATCAATTACAGACGCCAAAACCTACATTTTTTTTCATTTTTCAAAATAAAATAGTTTGAGACAGAGTTTTCTATAGACTTTTTATATGTACATATCTTCATTGTGTATTTGATTATTCACTTCGAACTTCTTTTATAACCTGGGTACCGAATGATTGATGTATTGCTTATTTTATGGGGATGTAAGTTTTTTTTTTGTTGACATTGCTTAGTTTCGAAAGGGTGTGACATGAACCGTGACTCTATTTCCTTATACATATTTATGTTTCTCCATTTACTCAGCATTGTTCCAGGTGAATAAACATAAATTACAAGACCCTGTACCTCTTTTCCAATTAAAAAAAAATATCTATCCTTTATAAGTCTGAACACAATGCGTATTTTTGTAAACGCTTGGTCAACGACTACAAGAGTGCTATTAAATAAAATGAGTACTTTTTAAAAGATAGATAGGTTAGATTTGGCAAAGGTAGATCAACTCTTTGGTTAAAAAATCTCGCTTGTCAGACATGGATTCGTTTATTGAACATTTCGTTTACCATGTTCCCTCCCAAAGTATTTAGATCATATGGATCTATACAGCGTGAAAATCCACTCCGAAATCGGATTTTATGGATCTCTACAATGTGAAGACGTCTTGACAGATTATTTTTCGCGAGAATTGTTTATCAGATAACTGTTAAACCTAGTGGGCATCCAGACCTGATTTTTAAATTTAAAAAAAATCCGACAGATGGGGAATCATATCCGCATTCACCGGATTACTAGGCGCGCACGCTAACCTTTACGCTATTGGGGAGACATGAAATGTGTCTCATATAATAAATGACGGCTGTGGATTATTGGCTTACTACTAATACTCATGAAAAAATATGTCGAGATACGTCTTCTCTGCAAAGATCCATACACTTCATTTGTGAAGTTGACCCGTCCAGCTTGTGGAGATTTATGACTTCTGGGGCGGGCGGATATAGTATTATTTATTTCGATGACTAAAATTCATTATACTTTTTAAAATTTACGCCATAGATTGACAATGCTTTTTAGAAGTTAAATTCGTTTGCCGCATAACGTTCCAGTGCCGAAAAAGAAGTCGAAAGCTCTGTGATATTTTAACAAATTATAATTTCCTTCTTTAAATTGCCTCAAAAGCTTTTATTATATATCATCCGGTCGTTGTTTTCAGCAGTGCCTACGATTTAATTATTTATTTGATGCCGGCAGTTGCTTTTTTGTTTGACCGCCAGTCAACAGCCTCCGTACTCGGAAGTGTAATTTCATCTTTACCAGTTACTAATTTGAATTTATAGAGCCTGGCTTTGTCGCGCTTATTGCCTCAAAACATCTTGAAAGAGCTTTTTTCAACGAGATAATGTGACCGTTTTTCATACTCGTTGAATGGACCACTGTGACACTTTTATGTAATCTCATATCAATTATGTTATATGAAAATAATATGATTTTGTACGTGATTCTGAATTAACAATCAAATTTATGTATTCTTTAATTTTGTCAAAATTACTTTTAATTGAATAATTCCTTCAAAGCTGCTGGATTAAAATAAACCCAAATGTAGAGTATTGGATACTTAATGGATTGGGCATCTGGTTGAGAACGAATCTTGTTTTTAATATCAATATATATATTCGTAACTTCCAAATATGCACTCCACTTTCGGTATAGACATCTTCACATTGTGGAGTAATATATGTATCACTTTTGGATCGGGTATGTATGGTAAGAAAAAAAAATAAAACCAAAAAATACAAAACCCTTATTTATACCAATACAACTGTACGAACGCCTTTTTTATACTCGATACATATAAATTAAAACGTGTATATGTTTGTAGTAAGACTTTGTTTATTTCAAAACTTTGATAATAGTATCGTTATTCAGCATTATTGTCTCGCAGATTCTTAATAGATCCGAGCAGTGGAGGTTGTGCTTTATAAAGAAATCAAATTGGTCATACTGCTGGAATGCACTTGAAAGAAGAAGTGTTTTGTAACTGAGCATTCTCTCTAGATGCCGATGGGTACACTGCTTAATCCTGAAATATGTTCTTACATAACTACTGCCGAGGTTAAGTTTAGGTTTTTTTTTGTATGAGATATATGTTGATATTTGGTTTGATAGAATTCCCAAAACCTTAAATAAGTAAGTTATCATTCTATGTGTGAATGAATTGAACCTTTTTCGCTCGTCGGCTCACCTAAAATCAAAACAAATCGTAAAACAAAGGGCTACTATTAATTTAGTGCAGGTTTAATGGTCACCTTAACGATGGGAAACGATAGTATGATGGGCGCTTTTCTTTGCCAAAGCTTTTATTTATTGTGTCATAAATTATTGTTATGGCTGCCATTTTGTTTGGCATTGTTCTCAGGGGATGGGGAGGCCATTTTAACTGCTCTCATTATCATAATATCTATTACACCGAAATATCCACTAAATTCTGAATTTACTTATTTCCCTTTGTTCGATGACTATAATCTAAAAAATAAACAATGCTTTCATGGTTTCCTTGATCTTAGTTATTTGTTAAGGTCTTTTCTACCTTATAATTTAATTCATCTTTAAAATATACAAAATGTCTGAAGTGAATAAATAATTATTATCTATCCTGTTCATTTTTGGTAGAATGCCATTTTATTGATGTAAGTCAGCTTTATATATATTTCAAAAGTATTTGTTGTACATACCACGTTTCATATTTTTTAAATTGATTGTTTCTACTGGTTTACATGATATTTGGTTCTTTTATACCAGAAGATACTCAAATCCAAAATCTCCTTCTTTAAGTTTAGGCATTGTGGAATAAGTTCATGTTGGAAATATACCCTTCGATTAGCCAACCGGTGGCCTAAAGATAACTGAACGCGTTTTGTTGAATTTTTAGTAAGTTTCAAATCAATAATATGCGTACATACGAAAATATCGAAACAGAAAGCCTAAGTCGCAATCATGAAAGTTGTCAAGTACATATAAAAGTTTTGGGTTCTAGAAAAAAGTTTATACTAACATTTTTATATTATTTTTTAAAATAATTTGGCGCTGAAAATCGACTAAATTTATTTTTGCACTTATTAAACTTACTTGACTGGTAAACAATTAAGGAAAAAATGTAGCAATTCTTAAAATTTTAAATATAAAACACTGAGATGTTGACTGAAAGCTTCGTGAAAAAAATATGTGTATAAAAATTTAAGTAAATCTTTAAATTGGACTTTCTATACAAATATGTACTTTGATTACATACATTATCTTATTATATATATTTTAACATTGTTTACAAACATATGCGTACATAGTATTATAATTTTGATGTTAATTTTTATTTTTATTTAAATAGCACGCCGCTTATGAAAAGTCAGTGCAGTACCCATAATTTTCAGTAGGTAAACAAAAACAATATTTGTTTTCGCAAATTAACTTACCTTCTCTGCTGTTTTATATGAATTAATGCCGTCAGTATTATTTTCTCCACCCCGGGGTTAATTTAGGTCACACTTATTTGCGACGCAGACGTAACTAATGCAAAAAGGGCTACCAATAAATATTGATCTTATTTTAATTTGATCTCAACTCTTTTTCAAGTTATTTCATTAAATAATGTTAAAATTAAATTAAATTTTACAATCTCACCGGAGTTGTATGTTGTATCGATTATAGTCTCCGCATGTACAATACATAAAAAAAACGGATTTTTCTATAATATTCTCTAAAATATTACGACATAAATGAAATTACATTGTTATAAATCCCGCGTTTCCTGGATAGGAGCCGCGCACGCTTACCTCTAGGTTACTGGGCAGACGTAATACTTGTATATATTGACTATAGAGAGAAAAAAAGGTAGTAATCCACAGTTTTTTTCAAAATAACTTTACTTCGATAATCAAAATGTGTACAAATTAATACACATTACAGGATTTAAGCTGCAGAAGCTGAGTCAGTATCCAAGGCTAGTCCACTACATTAATTTTATCGTTTTTTTTAACTAACTCATTTAATTAATATCAGATTCGGTAAAGATAACATCAGTTTTAGTATTCATACACTTTAAGATTGTGTTTGTTGAATATTTTGACTTTGACCCAAAATCATAGAATATACTTTTTTATGCCTTCCGGAAAATTTATTCAGTATGGGTTGCATCCTTTTCCCTTTCCATAGTCCAGGGTTTCTCAAACTATGTTCCGCGGAACACCAGTGTTACGTTGAGTTTAAATAGGTGTTCTGCGACAATTTGGAAAGGTTTTATACACTGCAGCACATTAAAAAATATTCTTACTAGTAAAAATTACCCAACCTAAAAAATAAGCTACGTGTTAAAACTTCCGGGTTTGCGAAGTGTTGCATTGCAGAAAAAGTTTGAAAAACCCTGCCATAGTCGATGTTATATACATTGTAAATATTAAATACATACTTCATCTGAGTATTAGGTTTTCTTCGCTGTTTTCTACGAAGTTTCTACGTTTTCAGTAACAAAAGCTGCGGATTCGAATCATGGAGCTTTTTTCGAAGGTTTGATCAAAAAGATAATATACTGGGTGCACGGTACAGAATGCCCAATTAGTTGAGTGATCGGTTAGCGATTGATTATCTTGGATTAAACATTAAAGATGAGTCTTCACATTGTGATGATCCATATGTTCCACTTAAGTTGCAGATAAGCTATAAAAAAAAGGTCATCTCGAAAATGTTTTCCATATACACTCATCCCTCGATTTACGCGGTACCCATTTTACGCGGTTTCACTTTCACGCGGCTAGAAAAAATACATTTTTTAAAAAAATCATACATATTTTGTGGCACGTGTCACGCAAACGTGTGTGTTGCATGAAGTCTCGATTTACGCGGTTTCTCTTGGAATGTATCTACCGCGTAAACCGAGGGATGAGTGTATACACATATATACGAATTTCATACCGATACATGGAATGGACTTCTTCGAAGAAATTGCTTCCGATGTTAATATTATTGTTATTGTTAATAGTGATTGAGACTGATTAAAATGAATAACGTCTGGTCGACATATTCAGTAGTTATCATGGTTGCTTAATTTTGTTCGACTGACGCATAATTTTCTCTTAGTGGCCCATTGGAAAATTTGTGCGTTGGTGGTGAAATAGATCGCGATTTCAAACCAGAGGCTTAATTTTTTTTTTTTTTGATTTTTAATATTTAAGATTGTGAGTTATTAGTTTTTTTTATAGGGCAAAAGTTTGTACAACGTAATATTGACTTGTAAAATGAATTTCACTGAAAATGTTTTTTTTGTATTTCCACAAATTAAATATAGAAAATTTACTATATATGGTTATAATTGTATTTTAACAACCAGTTCTTGGTAGTATTTTGTAGGAGTCAATTTTAACCAGCAGTTTTGTGTGGATCTGTGTGAACTGCCGAATGACAGCAGTGCCAATAAACGTTCCAGTTCACACAAAACTCTTAAATTTATAAGGATATGATTGTTCACATTAGTAATGCTATTTGAATCCATCAAGTTTATAACAAGGTTAATAAATATTTCATTCTTTAAATTTCGTACATTATTCCCGATAATGCGATAAGTTTCCTATGTAGATGATACAAATGATTTCACCATGTTTAACCATCTGATGCTATGGTTTTCTTCAAAAGCCCAGAATCCATTTAAGAAAACTAACTATTTATTATTATTTTTGATAACAACATTTGCCTTTGGTGACCTTTGGAAAAAAGCTGACTGTAAAAATACAAAAAAGTCGTTGTTGGCAAATGCCGAAATATTGAGTCCTATGTAAGTTAATAAAATGCTCCGATGTCAGTATTGTAGTGTGTATTTCTAATATTCTTCTTTTATGATATTATATAGTCTTTAATTGACATGGCTATAGTTAGATGATTGCTGCCCTAGTTCAAATAAAAAAGTTTTTATTTACTTTCAAATACACGGTTTAGTAATACAGTATATCCTCATCATATTCATGATGTTTTCTCCACAACATAAATTTGCTTTATTATTTTTGATATTATATAGATAGTAATAAGACAAAATCAAAAGAAATAAAGCTGTATATATATGTACATTTGAAATAATGCGGCGATTACCAAACAGAACAATAAGCTGTTTTCGTCGATTTAACCGCTTGGTCGCCAGACGCCCACCCGTGAGCACATTATTTTAAATATAGTAATGAATGACTTTAATCATATTTTTCTATGAATGATGCCTTTGAATAATTAAATGAATCTTATATCACACTAAAATATTTATAAAACTAATTAATTATCAAGATAAGACGACGGGGGCCCCCAGGGATGTCACACGCATGTAATTAAAAATAATATACATTGTGCATGTTTTGTTTTATAATTTCTTTATTAAATTAATGAAATGCTTAAGCAGTGTCTTTTGTGTATTGTGGTTTCTTCAATAGGTATTAGACGAATGCTTATCTTTATCACTCTTGTCAGACAATATATTTTTTGTTTGTTATTATTTCTCAAAGCTCCGAATGCATTACTTACGCAATGTATTTTGTCTATAATGATTTCTTCAAATTCAAAGTATTTCAACTTCAATAGGTGAGCGAATCTTTGTCACTCTATACATATTACATATTTTAGTTTTATATCGAACGCCTTTATGTGTAAAAACGGTGTATACTATATTGAAATAGTGATATATTACTAATTAAAACATTCAGCAATAGTATAAGAAAAAATGAATAAAACGTTTTTATTCATTTGGCAACATGTTCCGATTGTGAAAACTATCGTCCTGAAAATGTTCTCAATTGGTTATTTAAAATGATTGGTAGTTGTTGGCCGTGTCATCAGTCGAATGTAAGCATTTCTTCAATTTACTTAACACTTTAATAGGCGCACGTGTATAACACGTATGTTTTCCATCATAAACGAACCTGACTAGATATGAGGTTGGCTTGCGGTAGGGCTGAAGTAATTTCTTCAAACATCAGTTAAAACAAACGTTAGGTACCTTAATGCTGAGTCGTATTTGGGTTCCATCCGCTTCAAGTATGTATTTTGATGAGTAAAATTTCTTCAAAACGAATTATCTTTGTCTTCTGTAACCAACGTTTTTCATAAGAGTATTTAATATATAATTTAATATCACGTTCTTTTTCTATATCCTTTATTGATATTACTTATAAGATGTATGCATATTGATATTATAGTGTATTCGATTTAATAGTAATGGATACGTAACCTTTGTTAAAATAGCAAAAATACTATCCATAAATTGTGAAAATCTCGTACTTTTAGTTATTTTAAGAATTAGAATAAATCAACATATAAAAATAATTATAACAATTATATACATGAAATAAATGCTAAAAACGATGCGATATATTGACAATATTTAATTCAAATCCAGTGTTTTGTCTGCAGTATTTCTTGACTTCGTATCTGCCCGTTTCCACTTCAGGTAAACTACCCGATAAACCTTCAATACTTGTATCACACTAACTTTGGTTTCACCCTTAGGCCTAAGGCATTCTACATTTATACCACTGCGTACCTTAAAATAGCCTACTCCTATTTGATAATGAAGGGTTCGCATAAGTCCCTTGGGTAGATGAAATTCTGTATAAGAATCCTTATCGTCCAGACCGTCATTTTTAAATTTCGGCTTTATCTCTAAAATAATTCAGATTTTAATTTTTAGAGCTTTCTGACGACATTATTTTTTATGTATTTGCTATATTAAAATAAAATAATAGAATTCGAATTAATATTTTTTGATATAATTTCACGGGCCCTCATGGAATCGATGTGTGTGACAACGTATAGCACAGATTTTTGACCATTATTTTATGGAGTAGCAAGGATTTAAAATGATGATTTGACCTATCTTGATAAAAATGTTTATTTAACATACTGACAATATTTAAAATAATGTGGTTCAACATGAAAGGGTTATATCTGTAAATATTTCTTCACTTAATTGTAGCGTTTGTTAGTAAATATATAAGATTCAAGAAATCTTTAAAAGTTGATAATTACGTAACATATTATAGAAAAGTAATACTTAGGTATTATGCGAAGAGATAAAAAGAACAAGATTAAAAGGTTCAACACCTGCATACGTATTCGATTCAATCAAATGTCACATGAATCGAGTAGATATTGGTAATAAACATCGTCCTTACAAAAAACTGGTTTATCCTTATGAGATGATTCGTAGATACTATTAGAAAGGCTAGTGAAATAACTTCCTAACTAAAGAGGATGGGAGATGTGGATGTTTTTATCCATTAGTGGATTTTCAACAACTAGTGATTACCAGAATTATTGTTTGACAAACTCACTTAGTGATAGGTGTTATGAGTTAAGTTAGTTGTGTAAATTACAGTGTAATTGATTCTCGGTTGCTTTAATTCTGGAAACTGTGAACTAATAATATATTAATAGGAGAGCGTTTATTTTTCTGTGTACTTTACCAGTTCCCCCAAGCGTTGGTGATTCAGAAATACGTTTTTAACCTGAACTTAGTTTTGATCCAGTGAAAGTTGCCATTGCAGATATACTGTTTTCTCATTATTACTATTTTCACTAATGGCAATTTTTCGAAGTAGGTTTCTTTCTGCTTTGATTAAAGATACTTAACTCGTCAGTCATTTTACAGGAAAAATTATTAGGATATATCGTATTCTGTATTTAAAATGAATTTTACACTTTAGGCAAGAACATTACAAACAGCTTTGCCTTATATATCGTCCCTTTTCGATTGGTTTGTTGAAAATCTACGCGTGATTTTAAAAACAACACGTGTATCAATTAATTAGATAGTTTATACAATATTATAGTTCGGTTCGTCCATAATACATCAATCATATTATGCCTTTAAAAAAAGGTCAGATAACTTCGTATGTATTTAAATGAGATTTGTTTATCATCTTCTGAACATTTGACGGTCGGTCTATCCGAGAAACCAGTCCTAAAGCGACGATATGTCGACGTAGTCGTATTTCCTTTTATGTTAGAAATAATAATCATTTCTGAACTAAATTTAATGGCTTTGCATTAAATCTGTAGAAATTCCTATTTGATTTTCGACGTAAATAGTATAACGCATACCAATATCACAGTAATTGATAACAATATCCTCTCCTACTTAAGGTCCTTTACTTATTGATTATATACAAAGAAATGTGGTGGTGGGGATAGCTTCTGGTAGGTTAGTTCTGGATTTAGGAATAAAATAATGGCGGGCGATAGGAAGGGAGTCTTGAAGTCGGAATATGGTCTCCAAATCCCTCACTTAACGTGCGGGAATGGAAGAAGAAGTGCTAAGATCATATTTTTCGCCAAACAAGAATGAATATGACATGAAAATTACACGAGATAAGATACAATATTTGTCGCTATCATACTTTGTACTACTACCTACCACCTTTATGCTTACATACGCTAATTTTCGTTAGTCGTTGTTAATCAGATTTTATAATATTACTTCGTACTTATTATTACGCCGAACAAAAATGATCTGTGAAGACGCGTCTCACGAGTCGGGCTTAATTGATCGATTATAGTTGACCAACAAAAACTGAATGAATACTTCTGTGAGAACCTTTGCTTCAATAGAGTTTATTAACTTTTAGGTGGATCAACTAAATTTCGTCTCAGTCAAACGTTATTGTTCAAGTGATGAGTCATCCTAAATTTGTTGTTCGTTGTCGCCAAGTTGAAACTTAACTTGAAAGTGTGAACTTTAGTTGACTGTCAAGTTCGCTTTTAACCGGACACGCCATGCGTGCGTATGACGCACAACTGCTTTCGACCCCATTTTAAAACTAAAACTGTTGATCAGTGTCGATTAAAATTTGTGGACTGATTCAAGTCGTATTCAAATTTTTGGTCAGTTAAACTTGGCTTGAAAAACGTGCCTTAATAGAATATGTACTCGGAAACGAAGCGCATCTGCCGGAAAAGTAGTTATACTCATTTTAATGTAATGTTTATGGATATTGAATGTTACTAAAACTTGTTAGTTGATGTGTTGTCGTCTAGATGCCAGACTACCGGATTTTTGCAATGAATTCATCATTGTATGCCTTAACAATAATTCGAGTTACGCGAATTCCTCGTGATTTAATGATGTTTATCTCGAACGTTCCCAAAGAACTTTCTTGATAAGGGTGCGTCGTGGTCCTGGATTTGACGGGACACTTTCAAGGACCCTTTCATGTTTAAGATATAACTAACACCAAAACAATATGAGGAGTAAGAAAGCCCTCTCAAATCAACGAACATACTGTCATATAAACTGCTGAAATTGCATTATTTACAGTTTTTACCAACTGCTAAATGGATTTAATATTATTAGTAATTTATAAACAATATGCTCGTTTATTAATATCAAGTATGTATTTTTTAAACACGTCCATTCCAAATATGGATCACGTTGAATTCTATACTGTAAAGATGGATCTTGACAGATTAATTATTGATCAGCATTTCAGCCAATGCATCCACAGGGCGTCCAATCTGCATATTACGGGTACCAAACAATTGCTCTTACCAATCAGCGATCATAAAAGTGTGCTAAAACGCCAAACCTAATGGATCTTAACACTTGGTCTGCAGGACCCGTAATATTACGTGATTGTGTACCTCAGTGGCTATCTGCCAGACTTGGAACGTTCCGTGTTTCATATTTGAAATATTTTGACAGCCAACTGTAGTCAAATAAAATACTCTTACTACATTTTTATAAGAAAACCAGAACACTTTCTCGCTATATACTTCGTAAATGACGTCACTCCTCATATCAATTTACAAGTATGTTAAGGTTTTCTACCTATCATTTTGGACCGAAATCGTCTTCCTTGGTTTAGTATTAGTATATATTTTTTTTTCAATTCCGGTAAAACATTTTAAATACTTTCGTAAGTTTTAAATGAG
>JAGVSQ010004396.1:0-19517 GCA_022683975.1 Rhyacophila evoluta
TAAAATCAATTTCCATCAAGCACCATCAGTCGAAAATATTAATTATAAAATGAATCATTCTGGCTGCCATTTCTAGGTCAACTGTTTTCTTTTTAACTTTTAAAATTATCACCAATGATCAATAAGAGACTAAAAATATTATATTCATCCAAGTATTGAAATATATTTCTAATAATGGGATGAATAAAATTAATTTGAATCTGTCCCAGGCATTGCTGAGTAATAAATCCAGCAATTCATAAATCCGCAATTACCGATGGAAGATATCTATAGCATAGCCTACGTTTAAATATTTCTTTCTAATATATCATATAATTATGAGCTCCACTATTAAATATCTAGATGTATTATTTTGAAGAAAATTTTGATAGTTTTTGTACGTGCCATATGGTTTTTAATGAAGAAACTTTATAGATACTTGTTACATAGTCCTACATAATGGACATTCTACGTAGTTGGTTGAATGTTTTATTTTGTTTTATTTTTTTTATTTTTAATATGAACACCAATGTATCTCAATAAAAGATAAAATATTATTAGTTTACAAAGTAGTAAAGCTTTTTGATTATGAAACACAAGTGAGTGCGTATACTGCGTTTTTTTATAAAAGTCATATTTTTTTTTGTTTGAGCCCCTACTTTACAGTATGCTTAGTGTAGTTTGGGTTGGTCTTGTCTTAGGATTGTCTATCCTGTTGAAGAGATGTTGTTATAATAAAATTTCATAAATTCTGATCAAAATAAAATGGTAATCTTCATCAAAAAATTATATTGACACACCGCTGAACTTCTAGCGTCATGAATGTGTCATACTCTGACACGATGGAGAGTTTACAGTATAGCACTGGTCAAAATGAGATTTTTTAAACAAATAATCAATGAAATACAGGTAGTTGTCGATTTACAAACACAATCGGTTCCGATAAACAGGTCGTAAGTCGGCTTATGCAATAATTTCAGTACATATGTAAATTACAGGGCGTGATGATATTATAAGACTGTTTTCTATGTTTTTTATAATCTGCTTATCACTACGGTCATTTATCAGGTCCCTCTATGGTTTCTTGTTTTACTATTTTTAAAGTTTGTCTTTGTTTTCTTTATCATAAGCATTCTTGATATTTGGATATCTTTATGTATCGTTATTGTTTTTTTATTTTTTACAAATGTTAAGATTAAGTCAGTCTAAAATCATGGTATTAATAAAACATATAATGAAAATATAAAATGCTGGTGTTGGTTATATGTGTAAACTTATTATTAGTCACTTGTTGTATGTTTTTTTTCTCATACTGCGCAATTTCCATAATTTTTCTTTTCAAATCAATAGTCTTTCTTTGCTTATTGGCAGGTTGGGAGATTGGTATTTTCCTTTTTTTAGAAATCTCCGAAAGGCTAAAAAATATTTACACCGCAGAGAAAACGCAGTTAGAGTTAGCGCAGGCGGGCAACTGACTGCGGATTGTGGTCGTAAAATCGTAGTCATAAGTTGACGAGTAACTGTACAATTATGCTGGTTTTTCTTGTTATCAATTATTTAATTCATGTTTTTAAAAACATTTTTATTTTACTTTTTCGTTTTATAACCAAGGGCCTAGTATGCCATATTAGAAACACAGAGCTATATTTTATATGACAATGTTTGATCATTTTTATTATGAGTTATTCTACTAGGTCAACTAATGAGAATAAAAATATCGATTTGTGTTAGTGTATGTGTTAAATGAAAAAAAATTACCATCTACAAATAAATTTTGTTATTGTTTACAGGAAGATGATATTGCCGGTGTGGTAAGTTTACTATCACACTGCTCTATGTATTTTCATTTGTTGAAATTGGCGACTGACTGTGAAGCGGAACATTGTACTGCACCACCAATTTGTTACAAGTACAACGCTGTTTTCAATATTCTCTCATATATTGTGGATGCTGATTTCCTGCCACCCAATGTAAGCATTATTTAATTGAATTACTCAAAACTATATTAAATCTATGAAATTTCACATATTAATCTATTATATTATGTATAATATAATCTGTTTATAATATAATTATGAATAATAAAATATAATAGTTAATCTGTTTCAAATAACACTGAAAAATATATCTATGTTCTATGTAAAGTTTTCTTTTCAAATTATTAGCCAAGATAAGTATGGATACATAAAACTATTCCTACAGAAAAGGAAAAATTTATCAGGAATGTATTAAAAAAAACTTGTCAAGATTTCTTTACATCCCTAGTTAAAGTATTATGAACCCATAGAAGATTCATAGTTAGAATATTGTCTAGGTATCTTAATGGCAGTATTTTATTTTTGATTCTAGAACAACACATTCATCCACGTGCACTCGTCGATGATTTTTCTGCCACTTCCTTGCAGTGCTTCTATCTTACCATATTATCATCTGATTGAAGATGTCACCTTTGAATATAATAATGTGTCTCTTGTGGCTATGGATCTTGGTAAATAATATGTGTACATTATTTCAATGAAAAAGGTTGTATTATATTTATACAAGAAGCAGTAGTATTTTAAAAATATTATTTTAACATTTTTTTAAAATCTTTACAGTGTATGTATTCTTACATAAGATTTTAGCCATTTTTGATGTTTTTACAAATGCAACTCAATCAATAAATTTATTTATTTTGATATATATATTCATTTAATGTTTTATATTTTCTGTTTAAATTCAATTGGCGTGTATATTTTGTGCTGCCTACTTGTGATAATCATGTTAACAATTATTATATAATTAAACTAATGGTTGGTAAAATAAATGAAATTGGTTTGAAAATTTAATATTTACAGGTGTGAAGAATGCCGTGTTTGATGCGTGGCTGGTCCATGATACCTGGTTAGTGGGTCTGGGTGGCCTGTTTGTGATTGGTAGCATGTGGCTCTATTCTGGATCGTTCTTCCTGACTCTCACCACCTGCTTGGCCATTGTCTATTCAATTGGCATCTCTTACTTCCTGTACACGATTGTCTTCAACCTCAAATTCTTTCCATTCATGAATCTACTCTCAGCTGTGGTTGCCGTCGGTTTGTGCTTTTTCTTACATTTTTTTATCTCCCATATAATATACATATTTATAATAATTCTTAAGTGGGAAAATTTCCTAAACTCTCAATGGTTACAGCTAATTATGAAAGCTGTATTTTATAAAGTTATATTAATGTGTCTTAGCATGTTTCCTTATAGCATAGGCACACTTATGATATGCGATATTCAATTTTGCATGAAAGTATTGTTATCAAGAAGGCGTATTTTTAATTACCAATTTGGTTGACTAGTTATGTTTGAAAGCTAGAACATAATATTAAATTAATTTATTGAAAGATTTATGATCATTTTCCCAAATATAGATTTGACATTCAATTTTTTTAAAATCTTTAAATACCTGCCACTGATTCAACTGTCTCACTGATCTTTCCTTTGAGTATTATCATATAATCATAAAGCATATGTTGTTATCAGACATAGTATGAATTTGATAATGGGTTTTATTGTCTAGTTCAGTAGTCGGCAAACCGTGGCTCTCTGGGCATACACCTTGAGCTCTTTTGATTTTCTTTGATTTGGCGGTTTTTTCTTGCTCGCAGAATTTTTAGGGAGAAGTGAAAAAAAATTGTCAGAGACGTAAAAAAAACAATTGAACTGAATTTTTTCGAGAGGAATTTTTTTTAACCGCGAGGCCTAAAAAAACGAGAGAATTGATTTTTTTAGAGAGAGGGTAAAACAATTTGAACTACAAGACCTAAATAATTCTAAAATGATTCGTTACTCATATTTGGCTCTTTTGGGTCAAGAGTTTGCCGAACACTGGTCTAGTCAAATGGGAAATGCTGCTCATGAAGGATACTCTTGTTTCAAAGTAGATATACAAAAAAATAAAAATATTTTAACCCTCTTAGTACTACAGGGCTAATTGATCGGCACTCCATGAGTATGTGAAAAATGCTACAGGTCCTCTTTTGATTCACCCATATTGATATATTAATACTAAAAAGATTTTTTGTATGTCTAACTTCGTGAAATACAAATTACATGTTTATACTTCAACTTTGCCTCCCTTAAAAATGTATCCCTTTTATTTTGCAAGGAAAAAAAGTGTGTACAGTAAAAAATGCCGCATGATTTATATTTCCAACAGATTTATTTTATTTACAATTAAGACATATACTGTTAACGATGGTTGATGCTCAATATCGATTTTGCTTGAAATTATTTACTCTCACTATTTCCAAATAATTAGCACTAAAAGGTTTAATTATCTATGTTGGTATTAGAAATATATTTTAAATTACTACTTATTTGCTAAAATACAGAAACAGAAGTAGTCCTGACAAACTACTATTTTTTACTGCTTATTACTTTTTTCAATTTAAACACGATAGTTGTAGTTCAAAAAAATTATATCCACGAAGTTATTCTAATTTACATTTTTGATTGATTCCTTTTTTATGTGATTGTGTCGATGTTTACAATATATTTATCTTAATAGCAAAAATATTTTTTTTTAATTTTCCCAAAATTATTACACAATTTGTAGAAATTGAGTTTAAAAATCAATTGAAAACGTTTTAATTTTTGTTGTAGTATTATAGCTTTCCATTAAGTTTTGATATATGGACTGAATTATGTGAAAAAAATTTATTTCTTTGAGTTATTTACGTTACACATATTTGTAACAAATTAAAATAAAATAAATAATTGCTGAAAATGATTAAAAATGTAAAAAATGCAGATTAGCCTGTTCTGTACTAAGGGGATAACATGTCATACAAATAATAATTATTTAGGATTTTATTAACTATGTGTCTTTGTGGTTGTCAGTTTCATGTCTTACAATATTCATATCAATTGAATTTGTATTCATTTAAATTCTTGATTCTTATGGAATATTGACTGTACTTCTTCCAGGAATTGGGGCTGATGATATGTTTGTATTTATAAAAGTGTGGCAAGGACGGAAAGAAGTGTCAATGGATGGCTTGACCAGTCTGGGTGTGGATTCTAACCATATGGTTGAGATGATGAGCGATACTCTGCAGCATGCTGTACTCACCATGTTTGTCACTAGTCTCACAACAGCAGCTGCTTTCTATACCTCTTTCATAAGTAATATCACGGCTATTAATTGTTTTAGGTAAAAACCATTATTTTATAGGCTTAGTTCAAATAATAGCTATATTCCCATGCCATATACTTTTGCTGACACATTTAAGAGATTACCAACATTTACGAGCTTGCCAATTGGTTAAAATTTGAATGACACAATGCCGTTTCAACAGTATTTATAAAATAAATATTTAGTACTGTATTTCATAAGCTGGAATTTAAATGTATTGTTCAAAAATTTATTGCAACAAATTTCAGTTTAAAAACAACTGCTATAAAAAAATTACCTAATATAATAAGGATAGATTAGCATAAAACACAAATAATGGCTTAATTAGCGAAGTGCTAAAATTTAACATGTATTTTTTTAAAATCATTATTAATGGTTGATGTGAATTACATGGAGTGTATTTTTATATATTTACAAAACCTGTAAAATATCTGTTTGTATAACTGACAAAAAATAAGAATGTTACTCTTCCACGTGGCCATACCAACCCTGTATTCCAAGATTAATAAACCATGAAGACAAAGAAGAAGAAGAAAGAATATCATGAGGAAGCATAGAGAACGTAGAAAACATCAATTCTGTGGAACGCATTACATATTATAGTATATTTAATATAAAAATTTAGATTTCTGCTAGATTTGAGTGTTGCATTTAATGACTTCGGCATCTATAGAGTTTTTGAACCCAAAAACTGCCTTTTACTTTACTCACTAAGTATTTTATGGCATAACATATTCACCAATTCGAATGCAATATATCGATATATTGAATAATTATATGTTCATTTTATTTTAGTGTTTTTACTGGAACGGTTGTTGTGGTGAATTTTTTACTGATGATAACTTGGCTGCCTGCTAGTGTTATTGTTATGGAAACATGCTGTAATTCAATAAAGGTTAATAATATTTTGAATTATAACTTAAATAACTGTTAAAATCTACATGGTTCCATAAGAACTGTCAATCAAAATCTGCAATTTATGATGATTGATTTTAGAGAAAAAAACATTGTGTATAATTATTTCCTACCTGTTTACTCATCACTAAATTCTTTTGCAGAATAAAAGTTGGGAAGTGAAAATTAGACCAATGCGGCAAGCTATGGAAGAAACTTGGAGTATGATGAGTAGACTTCTTGTCATTAGTGTAATAAAATTACGGTGGTTTTGGTTGATTTCTTTAGGTATGTTTTTTTAAATAGTATTGAATATTGTGTATCCTCAATTAAATCATTTTTTATATGTTGAATTGTTTTATATAATATAAATGTTGTATTTTTCAGGATCAATATCAATTCTTAGTGCTGTAGTTATAGTATATTATCCTGGACTGAAGCTGCCTGATTCAAGAAGCTTTCAATTATTTCACTCATACCAATTATTTGAACAGTATGATTTGTTGTATAAGGACAATTATTGGTTCGAGAGATCTAATAAAGTGAGTGATGTAATGTTTGATTAATACTTGCTAAATTAAAAACTCTGTGAAATTGTGTGACAATTAGATTTAATTTCCAATTAATAGGAACAGATAAGAGGCACCAAGTTGCAAGAAACGCTCTAGATTTAAGAAATTTTGAATTGGATTTTCGAAACTAATTTAACACGTTGACTGTCACGGAATTTTTCACGATTCCGGTCTAAAGACCCAATTTGATTTAATCATGTTATATTATTAAAAACTTTAATAATAGTACATAGTAATTATTAAAAAGCTTAAAAAATGTTTTTTTTTTTTTAAAAACTAAAGAAACAAAGCTAAAGAACGGCGTGAAACACGTTAATTCTGCACTTTCAAGCACTGCTTGGATTGTTTTAAAAATTATCACAAAACATAAACATTTCCTTATATAAACTTTTTTTTTTAATAAACTAAATTTTCCGTTCATTTAAGCCAAACCTGAATTTTTATTTTGTTTCTTGAGGCCATCTTTTCATATTTACACTGTTATGCTATGAGATAACTCGTAGTAGGCATCCTGGGCAAGTAAACAACTTACGAGATATCTTGTAGTTGTCAGTCAACGTGTTAACTAACTCAATTTCGGATGCTAAACATGATTCAAGAGTGTTTTTTGCAACTCAATGCCTCATATATAAATTTACTGATTATCATTTGGTATTAAAATTTTATTGACTGAGCTAGTTCACAGATGCAGCATAACATAATATACAAATAATTTTTATTTTATGCACATGTTCCATCTTATTAGATTATTTTTTTTTAATTTTTTCAAAGTTAATACAATAAAATACATAAATATATTTTATTTGGTCAGGAATGGGGCAGTGGAAGTAAGCTACCTCTAAGATGGGTTTGGGGAGTAATTCCGGTGGATAATGGGAACTCAATGGATCCCAGCTCGCATGGCTCCCTTCTTCTTGATACTTCATTTAACATGTCTGATCCCGAATCACAGATGTGGCTCTTGGATTTCTGCACCAGACTTAAGGGTCAGCCATTCTACCAATCCACTCTTGGGCCGTTATTGCCAAATTGTTTCATCGAAAATTTCGTCACATGGATGAACAGACGGTAAAATTTTTGTATAATTGAAAAATTCAATTATAGTCCTTACACAAAATTTAATTATCAGCCTTTTACACATTTTGAGCTAATTAATGTGTATGAATACTGTATTTCTTTGAAAATAAGACCAGGTCTTACATTATCTTTTGTTCCACAAGATCCACTGGGGCTTATTTTCAGGGATTGTTTCATATTTTTTCTTGAAAATCATCATAACTCATAAAACCCTGAATTCCAGACTGATTTTATTGCAATACTATTTCCTTATGAACCATTTGTTTTAATCTCTTTTTTGATAAAAGTAAAATAAAGATGTTTTCAAAAAGTTAAATTGAATTTAATATTTAAAAAATGCACTAAATTATAAGAAATAAGAACCTATTTGTATTTCATAAATAATTTTTTCATAAAATAATATTTTAACCAGTCCTGTGCTATTAAGCATGGCTATTAAGCCATACAGGAATTCTCAGGAATAACTTATTACTTACCAAAATAAATTCTTCTCCTTGGTTGAAAAATATAATTCCTCCAATTTCAAAGGAGTCAATATAATGTGAACTTTTCATATATCTTCACAAATAACATTATAAATTACAGATGCTTAGATGAAATCGATGGTATAGACCGGACTCCATGCTGTGAGGCTTCTCAGTTTCCTTTCTCTGAAATCGTGTTTGAACTTTGTATTGTGCAAGCCATCTCAGCTTTGTACCAGACCCCTCGGGAATACTTTATGCCAGGAGTAGCTGGCCCTAAGTTTTCTAAGGGCATAGGGGAGGATCGCCCACCCAAAATGATGGCTTTGGTCGTGGAGTTTGAGAGTGAGCGTTCGTTTTCGATGTCGTATGAGGTAATGCACGAATTCTTCGAGCAAGTCGAAAATTGGACTCAAATTGAGATGTCAAAAGCACCTGCAGGTATGGCCAATGGATTTTTTATATCAGAACTGGAATTCTATGACCTGCAGCGAACCTTGGCAAGAGGTACTCTTACGGCTATTGGAGTTTCTATGGTTGTTGCTCTGGTAGCAGTCCTTGCAGCAACCTTAAATGTACCAATTGCTCTCTATGCAATAATGGCAGCAACTCTTTCAATTTGCGTCACTGTAGGATGTCTGGTTCTACTGGGTTGGAGTTTGAATGTACTGGAGAGTTTAGCCGTATCAACCGCCATAGGCCTCGCTGTAGATTTTAGTTTACATGTTGGCTTGGCTTATCGCCGTGCTGAAGGCCCCAGAGAAGCGAGAACAGCTCGAGCGCTATCGGCCGCCGCTCCACCTACTGCCATGGCCGCTCTCACCACTGGAGCAGCAGGAGCACTTATGCTGCCCGCCCGAGTGCTGCCGTATACCCGGATTGGCCTTTTTCTGGTGGTTGTTATGATGATAAGCTGGATCTACGCCACCTTTTTCCTAGGATCCTTACTGCGGGTAGCAGGACCTACACAACAGTTTGGTCAGTTTCGATACCCACGCTTTAATCGAAATCGCGGCACGATATCGAGTGCGACTAGTGTCACACATCGTGACCCTGGTGAAGCAATCCGAAACGCTCGACCAGCATGTCCTGCGAGACCGGCCGAAGGTCATGAATTACAGCAGCTGGCAAGAGGAGGCCGATCACCACGGCCACCTGCGCATGACCAGAGCCCTTCGGCTGCCAGTGCTATCACGATCATCCTTGCTGACGATGCCGATTGTCATAAATGAGACCTCACTGTGACATTTTCACATTTCTTATTATTCCTGACAGTTATTAGCTTGCCATTTTTGTATACTGACCCTTTATGAAGTTGATTTACTATTTTTTCAAATTAATATTTAGCTGACTGAAATTCAAACTCTAGATACTCAAACCTAGATCATGCGACAAAACTGGAATCATATTTCTACAAGCTAAATTATTATTTCTGCATCTGCCTGAAACTCATTTAAATCGATGTAATCGATCGGCAGGTTTCACTTTTGTGTGATATTTTCGTAATCAATATAACCAATGGTATTATTTTTAACTAGATTATCAACTTTCCATTTCAGAAATAATTTGTACCGAAATGTACCACCACATTAAATTGTAGAATCACTAAATAGAGAGGAGCTTATGATACTCTTCTATACAAGTATAAAAATTGTTTCCATTGCCATTATTACAATATGGAGAAGAGTACATTAAAGCAATATTTAAATGACTCATAACTTAATACTGAAATGGTTTATACAATTTAATTCATAAGATTGATATGGTTTTGAATACCTGTATTCTTTCCATATTTCATGAAGTAGAAATTTATGAAGTTTTATGTATGGAATTGAAATCCGAGTATTTACTTTATTACTATTACATACATGATGTGATAAAATGTCATTGATAATAATCTTTAACTGTAATCTATACTAGCTAAATTTTAAAAATTGATTGCCATTCCCAACGGATTTAAAATATTCAAAACATTTCAATTTTATTTTGCTTTTATTCAAAAGTTTTTGAAAAAAACTGACATGTTTGATATCCAGATTTTATTTAGTTATGCTCAGATCTTGAATACTCGACACTGGGAAAACTATAGACCTATAAAATAATTTGTATTTCGAAATATTACCATTTTCTAACCATTGTATAATTTACAAATGATTTAGTTTTTTTTTTTAGAGTAAACCTTTTCAAATGCAGGCCTAGAAAAATCGGAACTTCTCAGTTGTTTCCCATATATTTTTATAGTGATAATAGAAATCATTTGATTTTTGAATGCATTATTTTTTGCAATGATATATTAGATAATTTTTGATTTAAACAGAATTTCTATTAGGCACCCGTTTATAGTATTAATTAACAGTTGGGGGGCCACTCTCTCAAGTATATTTTATAAAGGGATTGATAATATCTGTCCAAGGCCAGTTCTGATATCTTTGTCATAAAAAGCCTAATTTGAAAATTGAAATTATTATAGGATAATTATGATATCAACCTGTATAAAAAGATTTATTATTGGTCATTACCTAAATTCCATATTTCAACCTAATATTAATCTTTCAACTGTGTTATAAGATAAGCATAAATAAGCACATTTGTTTTCATGCACACTGAAATTGAATAAATTGTTTTATTTTTAAAATGTCCCATAGTCATTTCTATTTCTCTAGGCTCAGAGAATCCTTTTGTGCAGAATAAAACTAATGATGATTTTTATGGCAGCATCACAATCTAACATCAATAATATTTAAGAAAAATATGTATTAATAAATGTACTGTGATACTTATTTTCTCTGACTGTTTAAATTTAATATTTTTGCATTAATTATTAAATGTTCTAATGCTCAAGACTTCAGTTCGTCTTTCTCTGAAGTGCCAAATTTAAACTAATAAAATATCAAAATTGTACAACCAGGTTGTACAATTTGACTGTTAATGTACATAGAACATGAGATGTAGATTAGTAATTTAGAACTATTTTTAAGAGATACAATAATTATTAAATGAAAAAATTATCATAGCTTATGAGATATATGATATTTTTTATATTTCCTCCTGAAAGATAGCGATGTTTCGATAGTTACGACTGGTACGTGTAATAATAATTGTAAAGTTTGTTCTGTATTTGGCAAAGATTTAATAACGGAAGAAATAAATTGTAGAATATGAATATTTATTTATTTTCTTCTAATAGTTTATGTAAACTTGTGATTAAGGTCAGTAAACCGCCCAATGTTTCATGTGTGTAACGATGATCGAATTCTCACTAAGAAAATTATCACATTATAAAACAGAATTTGAAGTAAGACTTTATTTTATATATTTGTTTTTATTATTTAAAGTTTATACATTGTCTTATTGGATCTCTAATTTTTTCTAGTTTATGAGTTTTCACCATAAATTTCATTAGTCAACCCATAAAATTGTTAAATAATATATAATATATACAATTCTCTGTTAAAATCAATATATTACTTTTAAAAAAAACTATATTACAGTATAACCTTGACATAACGGACTTATAAGGGTGAGGGAGTGCCTATTTAATGAAAGTAGGTCTTCTTGTTATAAATACATAGACAGTAATATTTTAAGAATGGATACAAATTTTGCTTGTATTTTTGAAGTCTGCTGTTATTTTACAATCAACTCACTAAAATTACGAAAATTTTACTTATTAACTATATAGCTAAATTTTGATATCTGACAAAATAGTCGTGCATATTATTAGATGGTTGAGATGCGGTCTTATCACTGATAAATTTGTCTTTGGGCTTGTCGTTTCTTTTTTCTTGCTATCTTCACTTCCACCCTCATTTTTCAAGATCATAACCTAATCTGCTATTTCACTTTCAACATATAAAAAATGTAAAAAAAAAATGATACTCAGGGTCATCTTCATCTATGTATTAACACTGTAAAACTTTTTCTTCTGCTGCCTCTTCTCCACCATTATTCTGTATTGTCATGAACTTCTAAGTCTTCTAAATCCATGTATTATATTCATTCAGTATTATGGCCATTAAAAAAATTCTTCTAATCATTTTTCAATGTTTACACTTTCACTTTTTTATGGATTTTTTTCCATTATATCGAGGTTCTACTGTATCAGTTTCACGTTTCTATGTTATTTCAACTAAAACTGCTATTGGTTAGACTTTTTAAAAATTATATTTCTTTTTTTATGGTTCATACTATTATAGAGATATCATAAGTTTTAAACAATATATAATCTTTCAGAACATAATATGTGTACCCAAACCAGAGATGGGTCTAGTGGATTGGGGTACCACCATTCATTGTGAAAAATAAGTTATTTACCGTTAATTAAATGTATACTACAATGGTCCATATGTTTTTTTTTGTTGTGAAATGGTGATATACCTATTATATTTGAATAGTATCTTATAAATTTTAATTCCATACACTCATAGAGAAATATACTGCACTATTTTATGGAATTCTTGTTATAATGTGACTGAACAAATTGACACTACACAATATAATGGTACAAAATTGAAATTTAGAAAAAAAAAATATTAATATCCAATGCCTTGTTCTCCAGCATTATAGAAAGGTTATTTATATGTTAAAAACACAAATTTCACAATAACAATTTGGGAAAGTGTGTCTGAAATATAAAATTTATACGCTTTTATAGATAATTGATTTATTTTGTACAGTACAATAATTATAGCATCTGTGTGTTATTCAATGTCATAATAATTAATAACAACTTCAAATTTAAGGGCTAAATAAGTGTCTTTCACACAATACTCAAATATGACGAGTTATATCGAAGGTGCACATAGTAGAAAAATAGAAAATTATTAGTTTCATGTATTCAAAGAGAATCCATGTAATTAAAATAAAAATAAGTATAAGATAATTATGTAAAATATGCTAGAAGAATCAATATGGTTATCTAATCTCTTATAACTATTTGTTGATTGACTATCAACCATAAGCGTTTGCCCCTTTATGTCTTATATATTTATTTATTGATAGTAAATAATCCTGTCAATAAAAAAGCCAATATTTTGTTTAAGAGTATCATTTTATACATTAAGCTGGCTTCAGTATTGCCATATGTATTGATTTATATGGATTTTGACGATTTTTAATGCGATAAATGTTACACAAATGGATAGAGCTTTGAGTGCCTATTTGCAGACAATACTCACATTACAATCTATGAACCTCCACAGACATTCACATGAATCAACAGATCATTTGCAGCCAGTTTTAGATTTTCTTTCATCAATTTACTTTATTTTATAACTCACCTATGTTTTATATTGTTCAATATTGTAATATGATGCATCATATATTTTTATAGCTACTGTATAACAAGTTATTATGTAGGATGAATTATTAATTCTGGGGAAAAATAATAAGCTCTGTCCACTGGTAAGTTTGAGTATTTTCATGATATGTTTATCAATATTTTAAATGACTTTTTATTCGTGTTGTGTTGTATGTTGCATTGTATTTCAGCTGAAAGCTATTATTTGTTTTATAATGAAAAGATAATTTCTCTTATGTACTCTCTCTTATCCGAGCTAATGCTGTGGAGGAAGGGCATGGATAATCTAAACCGGCGATTTTTATTTGGTATATAAATATAATATATTTATAATACAGGTTATCATTTTACCTGCTTCGTACATATTATTACTAAGAAATTTTTGTAATTGCTTGTTTGTTTTTGAGAATCTTTTAACAATTTTCGAATATCAGTGCAAATTTTTTATTTGATGTCCAATATTGAGTTCAATAAAGTTTCCTCAAAATTCACTGCAGTCTCATCATTAATAGTATCTTCATTACTTGTATTCTTATCCTCATTTCATTCCACTTGTTTGAGTGACTTTAGAAATGATATTTTCATGACTGATGATTGACAACCTGATAATTTGAATTGCGATCAGGCCATTCTTCGATATTTTCCTAATCGAGATTTAAAAATTTTCATTAGCCTGCATTTATCAGGTAATCTTCCTTCATGATCGAACAAGTATGGCTGGCTTTACTTTAGACCAAGATTGTGTTATTCCATGTATAGTATCGAACCACGTCAGCCTTGTCCACCAATCAATCAATTCGTCATCTTCCTCAGTAAGTTTTAAAAAGACTATCACAATAATACCTTGGTCCGTAGGTTGAATTAAAGATGTAAAATTAAGTGGTACAAATTTTGCAACTATGAGGCCGTCGTTCATTTTTAATATCCTTACATTTGGATGAGAAGTAACAAGTAATAACACTACTTTCTGTGGCAACCCTTGACTTTTTAAAAAATGTCACTTCAGGAACACATTTGGTTTTGAACAAATCTTTAAAGATCTCTTTGTTGATAATTGATTAATCTCTATTGAAAATAATAATCAACAGGAAGGATTTCCACACAAATGAGGCACTAACTTTGCTTACTTAGAATTTTCTATACACATTTAACTGTAGATTGATATTCATTCTGCTCATTTTTGATTAAATATTTAAGCACGGTTGAATCTAAACCTTCGTACGATGAAATTTTCATACTCTTTCATTTGGAAAGATCTGCAGTACTATCACACTCCTGTGAATGCCTCTGGCTTCTTTTTTTTTCAAGCTCGGATAGTCGAGAGTACCCTTTCTACCTCAGTTAGAGTTCCATTCAGTGAACTCGAATATTAAGAGTGTGTAATTTGCGTGGAAAAAAGTGAATAAATTACCTTAGCGATAAATGTAACATTTCCAACAAACTTAACTTTGTGCCAAATGATAATACTATATATGGAGCTTTATGTTGACATACAATGTATAATATAATTAAATTTTTCTCTAGAATAGGAATCTTTCACATCTGTGGCATAAATGTTATAAAAATTTCAATAGACTTTATGTTCTTTTTCATAGTCTTCATTTCTGTTGCATGCCCTATTACTTTATAGAAAACATACAATAATTATAATAAAACAAACTTGTATTATTTTTTATGTTTCCTATGTATGTATTATATTTTGATTTATGTAGTGTCAACAGTTATGAAAATAAAACAAATTTATACAATCCTGTATTTGAGATGGGTAAAGAATACAAAATCTGCTTTTTAGTAGAAAAGATGTTTATAAAGCTACTTAGCTATTGACTAGCTAACCTGCAACCATTATACATATACTATCCTGGAGAATAATAGTATATACTCTCATATTTGGTAACTGAAAGAATTCAAAATAATGTAATTGTATTATGTATGAATTACTTACCTGATTGCGATGAAAAATCTACTCGACTACCAGGGAACAACATAATATAAGTACGTATAAAAATTTATTTTATGCTGAGGTGTTTCAAGAACAAATTACCCATTGAAGTAGTTACACACTTATTACAATAGTTCAGTTAAACAGAATCCCTTCTTTTCTAGTTTGTATAGATTTGGGTTGGATACTTTCGAATATCATAATTGGCGTCTTAATGGCGGCTCAACTCAATGGAAGTCCAGTCCCGCATTGTCAGAATTTTTAAATCTGATAGATGAAGAATCGAACCACCATTCATCAGATTGCTAGCCACGCTCGCTACCAACTAGGCTAATGGGGAGACAAAAAATAAACAATATGCGACACAATAGTTTTTATTTGTTTTTACTGGTCTGCGAAATATTTCTTCTGTGTTCACTGGTCCGCAGGCATAAAAAGGTTGGGAAACCCTGGTTTAGAACATTATGGCAAATAACACTCTGGATTCATAACGAACGGTAAATGTAACTATTAGTATTTTCAAAATAGAACTTAGAAGGAGGTATTTTAGATTCAAATGCTCTATGTTATTATATTTGCAAATATTTTCAAGTTTTCAACAAAAATTTTAGCTTTGGGTTAACACAAAGGGAATGATAGCTAGCTACGTTTCATAATCACTAAGCATTAATAGTAAAAGCTCTTAACTTATCGTACACCTTGTTAGATGTATTGTCTTCAATAAAAAAATATCCTTGAAGTCCTGAGGATTGCCGTACATGGATAAAATAAAATCATATGTTTTATCTTTAGGAGTTTCTGTAATCCAGAGAATGGCTTTAATGGGATGAGTAAATTATTAATTAGTCTGTTGAAATGGTTCCAAGGTTTTCATGTCAATACGCTGTTGTCCAGTGGTATTGCTCATTAATAATGAGTCATAGTCATAGCTTCTATTTTTTTTATATATTAACATTGCCCTCCCTTGATTGGGACGAAAAATATAAATTTCTTTCATATTTTTTAAAATAAATCTGATAACTAAATAATTCAATGCAAATTAATATTAAAAACCTTTTATTTAAATAATAAATCACATGTCGATATGGACTAAACAACTTAGATAATATTATCTTAATAATTTTGAATAGGTTTATATTTATATTTTAAAACTATCATAGGACACCAATTATGAATTGAGATACTTATATTAATTAACATGAATAGGTGTGCAGACAAGATTTCCAAAATCAATCTGGATTGGCGGTGACATAGTGCAAAGTGACAGTGAATAAGGTAATTATTACAATACATACAATACACACAAAACTAAGCTGATGGAATGAATTGTGCAATCGCAGTTACGACTTATTTAAATTATGACTTTATTATAAAATAAAGTCATAATTGATGTATGTTAATATTTTTCATTCTATTAGAAATATAATTTAACAACAGGTACTGCAAGCTTATGCTGTATATTCTATTACTTTCAACTTCAATTTAAAACAATGTACAGAGTCTGATAAAATTGATCATATTTTATATTTATTTACATTTATGTAAAGATCATTTATAAAATTCAACAATTATCAATGTAGTCACAATAACATTATAGAAAAACGTATTCAAGCGACAATCAAACAAAAATGTTCAATCAACGACCTTATACTTTGTAGTCTTTCAATTTTAAGGCTGCGAATGTTTTTAAATAAATGCAGAATGTTTGCATAACGCAAAGAATTAAAAAAATAATTTCATAAAATCGTTCTCAATATACAATTAACGATTCAAAAATTAAATAATATAAATGTTTTATCTTTGTTTGCAAAATATACTATTTAGAAATTAATTAACACTAAGACAAGATTAACCATATTTGGGAAATTATATAGTTAGACTCGTTATAAAGAAGTATTTGATGCATTAAAAAATGGTATAAATATGAATAATTGAAAGATTACTGTGAATATGTTTACATATTGCTTTGTGCACTGCATGCATAAATTATTTGATATTAATAAAATTATAACAAGGTAGAAAGTCCATGAAAAACTATTAGTAACGTCTTCAACATGCACAGAAGAGTATTAAGAATACAAAACTATTATATTTAATCATTCTGATACAGAATGGTCTGAAACTTAACATTGTAGAGTGAGCAGGTTTATAATTTAGACATCTGTAATATGAAATAACACGAAGAGAAAAATTTTGAAGAAATGCAAACCAAATCTCATTAATGACGCATAAAATTTAAAGCAGCGTGTCTCCGGAAAGTATTAACCCTTTACACTCAATATCATATTTACATGAATATATAATTCTATTTTTTTATTGAAGATAATAGATGTAATAGGCATTTGAGTAATACAAAAAACTATAACATTAAAGTGCAAAGGGTTAATTGCGTTTTTTATTTGTCATAGGTATACACAAATAATTTCTTGTAGCAGTTTTCCATGCATTCAGTAATACACCTAAATAATTCAATGCTTCTGTAAAAAAATGGTGTGTTATAGGAATACTGTTTATTGTAAAATGGGTATAGAAAATTAATGTGGCACAAATTTTATATAAATAAATAAGTTTATTTGAATAACCGAAGTTATGTCTTTCAACATAGTCAGGCTCATATTATAACATAACAAGAGTCATATATTCATAGGTCTTAAAACAAATCAACTAACATTTGAATGGTTATTTGACAATATATCAAGTTCGCATATTATTTAGTAGTTCACTTCCGTCATCAGTGCACACTTTCAAGTTTTGGTTTTCAGTGCACACATATAACAGAAACAATCTATTAAATACATATCTTCACGAGATGAACCCAAGAGATACATCACCAGTCAAAAACAGTTCAACAACAAAGAATCATTATCCATTTTAAGAAATTAAATGATTGCAATTTCATATAGTAGAGTGGATTTTTTTAAATATTTATAAATTCTGTAACATTATAATCATCAAAATCAAAAATGAAGATTCTTGAATGAAAAATCGTTTTTAAATGATAATTTATCATTGGTATACAATCAAAGATGGCAGTTGTATAAAGTGACAGATTTCCTAGGAGTCTAGTAACATTTTTTTAAGGAAACTTAAACAAGCTCTAGTCTCTTCATTTCCTTGAGTAATTCCTGTCCCATCTTGGCAGGCGACGGAGTCACAATTACTCCAGCGGCTCTCAAAGCATCGATTTTGTCTTGGGCGCCTCCTCGTCCTCCGGAGATAATGGCGCCAGCGTGTCCCATTCTTCTGCCGGGTGGAGCTGACAGACCAGCGATGAAAGACACCACAGGTTTTGCTTTGATTCCCTAAATAAAATAAACAATCTATTATTTCTTTTCTTCATGGGAAGATAATACTAAGTAATTTTCCCACAACAAGTAAAAACTAATCAGAGAGTATAATTGCATATTTGCATATATATTGCAAAGATTTCTTAGTCGATTTAATAATAATTGAAACGATATTAATTTTTTTTTCAATATTTCAGGGATTCATTAAAAATTAAAATCAAAACAATAAAAATATTCAACACAGCTATTACTTTTTAACATTGAATCACAATGGAGCATATGGAACTCTAGTGTAGACACTTGTTGTGATAATTTTGTAACCCATGTCTAGATTCATACACACGTACCAATAAAAACATTACCCCAGATACCCAATGATCAAAAGAACATGGGATTCTTTAATCCATATATATCCACAGCTATTTGGAAAAATTATATAAAACAAATAGCCAATCTTAATCCCCACGCAATGAAAAAATGTTATTTTTCACAACTAAATGATATTTCTAATTTGTTAGTTGAATACACACATGTATATTTTATATTAGGGGTACCCTAAAAGAATGACATTTTTTATTTAAAATATTTTTTTTCACTATCTTCATCTGTAGCATAATTTCCTCGATTGGATACAACATTTTTTTCACCGTTCTAATAAAATTTTAATACCCTTCAATTGAAATAATTGAAAAATCTCTTTTCAACTCCATAATTTTCAAAAAAATTGCCATTAGAAAATGATGATGATGATGAGAAGATGATGATGTTAAATTGTTTTATATTATTAAACTCTTTACGGTCACGCTATAGAGCGACCACTCAGCAACACAGTGACGGTTACT
>JAGVSQ010004397.1:0-19514 GCA_022683975.1 Rhyacophila evoluta
GCCAACAACTTAGAAAATAAGGTTTTTGCCACTGATCCTGTTATTGAACGTGCTGCTAAAGTAGTGATTTTGAGCCTACCAAAAAAAAAATGGTTGAATTAGAATATAGCAGCGAGGAGGCGGAATAGTAAAATTACAATTATATAATTATGCTTTTAACTATAGACATGTTTAAATTTATGTCGAGCTATCAAATCTATTTCTTAATAAAATTCTCTTTTCTTATCCAGAAATATGTGTATATACAATGTACTCGTTTTATGCGGTTTTTTTGAACCTATCCCTCTACTTTATATGAACTTGAAGTCTCGTTTTACGCGGATTTTTATTTTCTGGAACCTATCTTCCATTTTTGTATGAACTCGAAGTCTCGATTTACGCGGTTTAGATTTACGCGTTTTCTCTTGGAACGTATTTACCGCGTAAATCGAGGGATGAGTGTATATGTTTTGTTAAATATTGTACGCTTTTATATGTTTTTGTCTATATTAAGGTAGGAGCTGACTTTGTACTATTTGCATCACTTATCAGCTTATTAGCCTACATAATATTGATTATTGTATGGTATAATTCAGCTGGTTGTATTCATATTTTGGGTGATACATTTTATCAGTTTCTCATTCACGCATATCTTGTAAAAACTTGAAACACGTCTACTTTTGTTTTTTTCTGTTATTTTGTGAACGTAAAAAGATTTAAGCCATGAATTGAATAAAATAAGTTGGAGGCAGCTTTTTGGTTTACAGCGAGACAAAAGAGTGCTTACACGGAATAAGAGAACAAAATATATTTTTCTACAGATGCTTTGTGAAATGGCAAAGTTCAGAGCCGTTATGGAAACAAAAGTACGAGGAAATTGTCTTTTCAAAACTCGTATCGAGACTATTTCGCTATTTCAACTCCACACTCAACTTTGACAAAATATCGCCACGTCAAAATAAAGATCACAACACTTTCTTCAATAAACAAATTAATTCTACAGAATGATCATCAGCTACAAAATCTATAATAGAATCACTTTTGTGCGCATAAATAAAAACTACTTTATTAAAAACGCAGTATTGAAATACCATCAACAGTTGATCAAAAGAGCAATTAGTTTTTAATACAATTTCACTAAAAAAAAATGTTAGATTTAGCCCATTTATTCATAATATTGACTTATATTTTTATTCTTATATCACAAATCTTCGTGCCTTAATTTATTATTTTACACGTTCACCATAAGACTTTTCTTCACTGATAGATGACATTTAAATCATGCTATTTCTGTTTATTATGAATATCGTGAAAAGAAATTTCTTAAAATAAGAAAATACAAAAAGCTTATAATGAAGTACAAAATTACATATATTTAAATATGTTTATATCCTTGACATCATTAGCAGATAAATCTGTTCATGCCTAATATTTGCAATAATTTCATATTCATTTTAATGAAATTTCAAAAAAATGTATTGTATGATGTTATAAACTTTTCTACCTAGATATTTGGTCTGCATCCTGATGTAATAATTGAATTTTTCGCTACAGATTTCTTGTATCGATCTTTCTTAAATTAATCTACGTAATTGATTTAATTTTTAATCAATTATAATATTTATTTGAACCCAAAGTATCTCTTGGTGATATTATTTGGCTCACGTTTCTGTAAAAAATATTACGAAATAAGATGATGAATATTTTGCCATAAATGTGGAGAAACCGTCACTCTACTATTCAGAATACAACTGAAAATAAATGTTATAATTTAATTTGAATCTTCACAAATTGATTATTATACATCGTATTTTTATAGACTAAATTATATTTAAGAATATTACACAAAATGAAATAGATTCAAAGATATCGTGATTGTTAAAATTAACCTACAGCTTTAAAGAGAATTCATAAAAAATAATGGACTCATCTCCGTCTAGACGTTATTGAAATATTTTCTTTTAGGTCCATTTTATAAAAATTTATTCAGATTTTCTTTAACTTTCTATTGTTATTATATGCAAAGCATTTTTAATCAATTTTATACACTGAGCTGAAATCAAATAATACAGTTGAATAGTATTCACAGAACATTGGATTTAATAGTGACTACTCTTCGTGTATTTATTTAATCTAGAAAAAAATTAAATAATTTGCTACAAATAAAAACTTTATTATCTACAATTTAGACCTTTCTGTCGTCGACATAAGATGTTAAAAATAAGTAGCGATGCATAATGGGACTTTGATGACAGTTTTTTTCGTGACGTTAAAAAATACCCATGGACTAAACTATAATAGAAAAAATCTACACGGAGAATTTCTTTACTAATGTCTACATGAATACATTTTTCGATCACGAAAATAGTGATTTATTATCTAAACAGCGATTTACGAAGTCACTGTTCGCACACGTAAAGCAATTTATCAAATATTTAATTTAATAAAAATTATATTAACATTGTTTGGATTAATTTCAAATATAAAAATTTAATATAAATAGCATTTATTTGATTGAAATGACATGAAATAAAAATGTCTTTGGGTTTTATTATATGAGCCCACATTAATTTCATTGAAAATACATGTAATATACCCATTTATAACGGAGAAAGATAACAAATTATGACAAAAAACTAGATAAAAGATTTCTATATTCAGAGAGTAAATTTAGAAAAAAATCATCACTTTTAGATGTAAAAATGAATTTAATAAATAAGTTCTTACTATAACACATTATTGATATTAGAATCAATGCATCACAAAATAAATGAAGCAATTTAGTAAAAAATACTTTAGTAACACGTATATCAAAAATTTTACGTGGCATATTTTTTTCAGTGTTGAAAAACTTTTTTTATTTAATTTAAGCATTTAAATTGTGTGGGGAAAGTATATTGTTCGGGTTGTCGCTGTTCATTACGTCAGCTGAGTATAAACGATGTACGAGTATAGCAACCATGTTGAGAAAGATGGGCAACATCCGGAAAAGCTTTCAAGCAGACTTATTAAATCTAGAAAATCGCATTGCCATAGAACGAAATCGGCTGACCGTAGCTTGGCAGGGGGGATGTGCCCGCGGCGCCCAAACTTTGAATCATATTCCATTAGCGTCCGGGACGACGCCGCGACGCTCTTAGACCCCAAATGAAAAAAGTTTTCTTGTCACCGCCTGTTACGTTAGTCATGAAAGGAACTTGACAGATGTATTATCTTCAATCGATTACATTTCAACTTATCTACAAATTAATAAGAGAAATTCCCGAAAAATATTATTCTTATATTTATATTTTAACATATAATATACACTATTTTTGCTCTGAAACTGAAGCACATAGATCTATAAGGTGTGAAAATATCCACTCCAATATATGGATCTTCACAATCTTAAGATATATCTCGTGTGCATAATACTATATAAAAATATATTACGTATTTCTTATATTTAATAGTATGGTGATATAATTTAGCATTACTATACCAAATATCAATAACTTACCATTTGTTATTAACATTATATAAAATATACAAATAGAGAGGTGAGTAGTAAGAATTGATCGATCCCAAAGATAGAGAGTTCAGTTTTTATTTAATTTTTTTTTCAAAGTAGCCAAAACAACCTAATAATAATGTATTTAAGCGCAGGAAATCAATTTATACTAATTTGAAGTTTGAATGATTGATTTACAAGGCAATCATTTTAATTTAAACTAATTATAATTTAATGCTGTGTTTGCCTCCAACGGTTTATGGTGAAAAGAAAACAATCTATTGTAAGATATTATGGCAACGACATAACCGAGTTTTCTATTGTTCTTTCCCTTATTGTTATTACATTTTTATTTAATATTAAACGTTAAAACGTACTATTAGACTTAATACAATGATTTTTTTATGTGCTATATGTTTTATTTACAAGTAGAAAATAATTTTGTTGAATTAAGAAAATAAATGTTCAGAATTGGACAGAATGTTCAACAAACTTTATGCTTATATTCCACAACTGTCATGTTTTCATATCTTTTTAACCGTAGCACATTGTTTTAAATTATACTTACAAGCAAGCCAAATATAAACCAATTTGTATTTTCCGTAGGTTTGGTGAGTGGGAACCCTCATCCGAAGTCGGAGCTGACACTTCAACCGCCTGGACACGAAGTCGTCCGTACCAAGAATTCTGCCTGCATAGTCACATGCAATGCATCAAGTGGCGCCAAGGTGACGAATTTTCTCTTAAATTTCTTTAAATCTAGGATCAAAGACTCATCCGTCTATATCCGTCACTGTGTATTTTTTTATTGTCAGTTTTTAAAATCACGCTGTAGATGAATATTATTTTTGCGAGAGTATTCATACATTACGCATTTTTAAGTCAACTATGATTTCAAACTCATTTAAACTATGGTATGACAGTAACGTGAATTGTTTTCAACATTTTTAGATATTAAAATAAATATGAAAACTTAAAACAATTACTCAAAAATTCATCCTTTCAATATTACAGTCTTTTTTGTCTTTACGTTGACGTTGACGGAAGAACTCAAAAATAAATTTAATCATAGTATATTTCACATATGGAAGTTTACCAGTTTTAAATAATTTAGAATTTAATCATTTTATTTTGATTCATTCAAAATGATCTATTTTGTGATCAAAATTAAACAAAAAATAAATTTCAAAAATATTATTTTTAATATATTTACAAAAATAAAAGAAACTTTATAACAACTTCACTAAAAAAAGATAAAACAATTATTTTATTAAACTCTAAATACACAACAAAATAAATTTATTGAAAATATTTTAAATAAACAATCAAATTTTTGCAATAAAAAATACAAATTATTCAACAAATTATGGATCACAATACTGGAATAAAATCTTTTCTTATTGTAATATTATTTTTGAATTTCTTTTATAAGAGGTTATATAAAATAATTATTAATACAATAACTAAGCTCTCATAAAATAAGATCTTTTGTTGAGTGATTGTTCGAAATATTTTCATGTCAGATGAATGGTATCAAAATGCTTATAATATTTTACAAAATTTCTTTTATTGTTGATTGTTAATTGATAATCCATAATTTCAAATAGTTTTTGATCATATGATTTCACGTCATGTTTTATTTGTCTCAACTAAGCGAACAGTATGCCCACGTATTTAAGTACAGCAAACGTGTGCTATAGAGTAAGTTTTGAATTTATCGTCGATATAATATTTTCTTTCAAAAACATAACGTGAAAACCATGTAACTTTACATATTATCCATTAACTTAAAACGTTAAGGAGGTAAATCTTTCTTAGTAATATTTCCAATTTATTACTCACAGCCTTCTAGTATACCTTATGATAAAAATATTATAGTCTTGACTTGACATAGAAAAGGGCTTACCGCACTCTCAGAGGACGCCTGAAGCACAGTCCGGCATATATTATCATAAATATCAGTTTTTGTGTATGACAAATCCAAAAAAACTTCATTTTTTTATTCATGAAAATACACCCGTTAGAGCCCCTTATAGAAATGTCTTTTCTTATTCCTCAAATCAATGCCACTTCGAAAATATTTTTTTTAGGCTAGTAAAACTAGGTAAATTTATTATACGTGTTATCCAATATATTATATACGACCAAGTGATTGATATCTATGAAATATCTGCTTTTTTAAAATGGCACAATAGTTTGTAATTCCCATGCATCAAAATGTCTACCAATGTAAAATAGAGTTGTAATAATTAATCGTTATTACCATTTTTGTATAATTAGCGTAAATATAATATTTAATTATTGAGTCAACTTTTGAAAATAATTTCAAATAACGGTATAATTATTTCTATTTAAATACAATATATTCATATGCTGTTTTCTTTAATCTCAATCATTTGTCGCATCTTTACTCTTTATCTTAATTGTTGGTATTTCGTAATAAAAAAAATATTATTTTCCTAAAAATACTTGTTTTGAAATTGAAATAGTAACGCGGAGAATTATTTCTTTCATATTGGGTACCGACCGGGTTTATAAACAATTGAGAAAACCGTATAAATACCAATAATGTGGTTTTAAATTTGACATGAAAAACCACACATTATGTTTTTATGAAATTGGAAAAGAAAAAAGAAATTATTGATCAATTTCATATACGATTAAGCTAGGTATCCGCCTGAATAAAGCAAGTTTTCCAATGAATTCTAGAAGAGCATTGCTTTGTTTGGGCAAAATAGGTATGTCAATAACTCACCCTTAATTTACTGCAAGATGAAATATTGACTTATGTATTACGCAAGACGTACAATTTTCCAGAATCTTTACTCTAATTTAGAAGTCAACAACATACGGATTTATCTAATTGTGTTGCTAAAAATACAATTAAACTAGAACTCACATTGTGAACTATTCTACTTAATTAAACAAATACTGAGGCTTAACATAAAATCAAGGCAAATTTGCATGCTTAAGCGTTCCATTATAATATAAATAAACAAACAAATCATGTTAAATTAATTCTACTGAAATTTATCTGAACAACGTGTTTTCTGAATATTCTTTATTAGCCGTTTTGTAAGATATATTTACCATACATATTATATAGGTATCGATGTGAAATTTACGAAAATTCGAATCAATAAGTTCTAAGATAATTGCGGTTAATGAACTGATTTCACGCTGTCTTTCGTAATAATAAAAAAATGTAATGTAATGTAAATGTAATTAATATTATAGTTTTAAGCTCTATTATAATGCATGATTCATTCACCATTAAATTTACCACATTCGATCCGAAAGTTGAGCAGAGTACACACAGCAAACATGTCCATTCCGAAAGCGGAGTATATGGATATCTCCAATCTGAATACGTGTCTTTACAGATTATTTTTTACCTGAATTTGGTTGTCAGACAATTTCACAACCCAACGGGCAGGTGTTCTTACTTATTTGATTTGAAAAAAAATGAATCAAGCCCGCAATCTCCGGTGTCTAATCGCATACGCTTATCTCTCGGTTACCAGTGAAAGTTGTTAAAGCAGTTATCTTTCATAAAATTGTTTATTTTTAATCATTATATACGATACAATAAGTTATAAAAATAATACCCATATAAATTATTGCAAGTTTATCGATTGTTTGGTATGGTCCATAAATGGTATGTTTACCATTGATCAAGTATAATAATATTTTGATATTATCAATTATATATGATGTGTCTTTAGTAAAAGTATCACTATCAAAATTAATATCAATAAATTAGTAATTAAAATAATACATTTTGTTGTAATTGAATATAATAATGCAATAAATTTCTATCTTTTGAATGTGAATTTAATTCATATTATATATTAGTTGAATTGGTTGTCGGCGAATTTCCCAACTCATCGGTCATCCAGTCCCGCTTCTTATTATTTTTTTGAATCTGGCAGATGTAGGAAGCGAGCTGGCAATCAAAATCTAAAGCGTGCGCTCTAACCTTTTGGCTAGGAGTGAGAATTACATATGAATATGTATTATATATAATTTTATATAAATAAAATAAGTCATAGATCACTTTACGCGGGTAGAATAATTGTATACTTTCTAATTGTGATTAGTTGTGTTACAATGTCTGAATTTGAATGAGTTGATTTGTACCTAAACCAATTCCGACTAATACCGTTTATTGAGCAAAGGTTTTGTTTAAAATGAAACCAAGGCTACAACACCTTTCTCGGAGAATTAATACAATTTCCAGCTAAATACTTGAGGCAATATTGACATAATTGAGTTAATAATTGTTATTAAATAGGGTATAGCCAATAAATTAATACGAACCATGTTTCTCGTAATAATTGAGAGCGGTGAGCGATAATTACTAAGTGACTTCAGGTGTTCTGTACCGAATTCAATACGTTGAATATTAATATTATAAATACTCACCCACATATATTCGGTATCCCTAGCTAAGGATACTGATTCGGGGCAACCATATTTTATGCAATCCTGTTCATTACATCAACAAATTACGAAGAATTAGTTATATTTTTATTTACAATTTTTGAAAATCAAAAATTCATTAAACTGCTTGGTAAATAAAGCAATAAAAACAAATTGCAAAAAAAAATATTTATTACAAACCAAATTTTAAATAATATACATTTACACTATATCTTCTGGGGATACGGTGGTATGACTTCGTTTGAAATTAGAAGATAAGAGAACGGACCATTCAGCCACTTATCACTAACTAAGTGAAGCTTCGACGCTGGACATGGCTCGGTCATATATTGCGGATGACTCAAGAAAGTCTCAACCTGACCTGCCTATTCCTTAAGCCGACCGGTCGTGGGCGTCCCGAAAGGCCGCTAAATACTATCTGTGGAATATATTCGGTGGAGTTATGTGATGCAGGTATGACCTGGGAGGAGGCAAGAATACTGGCGGGTAACATGAATTCTTAGAGGCGGCATGTGGTGTCCATATACTTTACTTAGAGAGCGGATATGGAAGAAGAATAAGTATCTTTAAAGTCATGTCCCCATAGTAGGAAGACATATATTTACGGATTGTTTTACAATGATTGATCGTCAGCCAATCGTTCAACCTACTAGGCTCCCATATCATATATTTTCAAATTATTCAGCTACAGAAATAAAATTTAATATTAGATATTAATATAAAATAAAATATTAGGTATATAGCTTTCAAACTCAGCCATCTAGTTGATATTAAGTTAAGCAGAACACGATTATTCGTCGATATGTATATTTTATAATCATAAAATTAACATAAGCGGTAATCATCATCAATTATGATCTTTAGCTTAATTACCTTGGTTATTAATATCTTTCACTTGTATGAGAGTGAGCTTAGATGAATGCTATTTTATATGTTTTTAGAATGGGGTGTGTCTAACATTCTTGGTGAACTCTTTCGTTATTTTTCAATTTATTACTTCGGTGTAAGTCATATTTATATATATATGTGTGTGTGCTATTTTTTTTAAATATGTATTTAATATTTATCATATAATACCATAAGAAGATACTTAAATACATATATGAAGAAAAAAAATTCCAATAAACCTAATTAGGTTTCGCAAAAATCGTACATTTGAGATAATACCGTCCTTTTTACATTATTATTCATTTTTATTTGACCATTGCAAAAGTTGAACATATAAATCTAAGCAGAATGGGGAAAAATCCAGAAATGGAGCATAAGTAATAGCAACTCTGCATTTCAAAAATGTATTTTTACATATAAGTATATATAAACAAAAATATATTGTATAATTAAAATGTATTCAATACCAAGACGCGAGACTTACCACTATATTTTTAGCTTAAAGTTACTTAATCACTGAGTAAAGAAAATTCATTCATAAAAAAGCGTTCCACTTGAAGGTTGCCGTTTTTTACGGATTAAGAGAAGTTTAAGTTCTTTTGCGAATATTCTTGAGTTAGTGATAAAAAGAGCATTAGGTTGGTGTTAATTAATTAAATTTTAAATATTATGTACATTTTTTTTCAATTGTATTATACCATATAACATGGGCAAAGTATTCATGATATATGTTATTGTATTTTTGGTAGCTGAGAGATAAGCGTTCGAGTCTCGATGTAGTATATTACGGGTTCGAATTATACAGCTTTTTTTTTTAATTAAGGCGAAATTCTTGTAGGAAATCTGCCAAGACTTATTTTGAATCTTGACAATTCATATATTGTTATACTGCATTCTGGAGAGGCCATCTGCCCACAGTTAAAATCCACAATATCTACTTTCGGATAACTTTATTTATACAAAACTTGATCGATGTATTTATTTTGAACTCAATAATTTTGAAAAGACTTTACTAGATTTTCTAATTTAAGGTTAGAACTAAAGTAAGAAGTAAGTGTATTTTTTGAGGTTTTTATTCAGTCGTATAATACGGTTGATATTTACAATTTTTATTAAGAAATATCACAGCTTAAAATGAAATTCAATAGAAAAAGTTTGTGACTGTATATTAGAATTACTAATTCTTATTATTGGGTAAGTTTAAAAAGTTTTGGCTTAACAAAATTGCTAGCAATAATGATCAATACCAATTTTTAAGAGACTGTCTCGAATATAACAAATTTTCAAAACATGCATCAAGTATATTATTGTTTTTATCAAAATGATAAGCGCAGTCAGGGGTCAGTAAACTATTAGCCTTGTGCATATTATTATATTATTTACCAACAAAACTTATTGACGTCTTTTCATATCGCATACAGTATTGATAAAAATACGCTTATTATTTTTACTAATAGTAACGTATCAATTTAAAATAACACACATCACATTTATTATTTTATCTATGAATTATATAATTATCGTGTATGATACAAAGATAGATGCGTCGAAATATTTCATACAAAATACAAGAATAAAGAGCATTAAAATAACGAGCTTTAATAAATGCTTTGGTTAACTCAAACGGTAATTTATTTAAAATAAGTATTCCTTAAAAGCAAAATAGTTTTAAAAATATTCAAAATTTGGGGACTAAACTAATGGTTCACTGAAATATATATTTGTGTACGACACAAAAATAATCATGTAATCCTAATATCAGTGGGAAAATTATTTTTATAGTATATATTTTAATCGCATAACTTGTTTTAACTTTTGTGTTTTTACGTTTCTAGCCATAGATTATTATATTATTTGCATTACAGAATTAATTAATGATGCTCCTACACAGTGTTAAAATATTTTAATCCGCAAAGACGCGTAGTTAACGTAGTTAATAGTGTGCGCACCTAGCAATCCGGAAAATGCGGGCTCGATTCCTCATCTGTCGGATTCTAAAAATCTTAAAATACAGGACTAGATGCCCATTGGGTTGAGCAATTGTTTGACAAATAATTCTCGTGGAAAAATAATCTGTCAAGACGTCTTCACATTGCGGAGATCGATATACTCCAGTTTTGAAGTGGATATTCACACTGTATAGATTCATATGCTCCATTTTGGGAGCGAACATGGTTTTAAAAAACGAATACTCATTCTTTCTAGAGATTATCTGATAACAAATCCTGATAAAATGTCAATATGACTATTCACATTGTGGATATCCATGTTTCACTACTGCAGCGAATATATCGTAGTTGATAAAATATTGATTTGAATAAAATTTAACTTCAGCAGTATTCCATAGAAGCAAATAGTTCCATTTAAAATGAATTAATATTTTTTTTGTGACTTAAAGAGATATCTACGTTACTTTTGCTAACCGATGATCTCTCTCTAGCAAGTTGCCGATAAAAAAACAATTATTTCACAAATAACTTTACGACTCGAAGTTTTACTAACCCTTTTAAGTAATGGGATTTATCCTTCTTCTCGGACCCTTCACTTTCTCACTCTATGTCACAATAAAATCCCACAGAAAACCCGAGTCACTGACACGCCACATCTTATTAGATGCCACAACGATAGAGATAAAATACCGAAAGCCCTCTCTTTCCTTGCGGCATAAGCTGAGTTTATTTTGCCATATCGATTGAGTCTGCTATGAAGATGTTCCGGATAAAATGTGAGATGCTTTTTAACGGATCGTATTATACGAGAGATAATATTTCTTAGATAGCTCTCTCCCATGAGAAGGTCCAGAATAATCTTAGACCGCAACGACATTCTATCGGTCTGTAACTTTTTCGTATGTTTTTTTTTTGCTTTTCCCTTTCTTTTTCGATGTTAACTGATGTGCGAATAATCTTCCTTCCTTTTTTCTCTTAATATTCCAAGAAAAATACAGGCACTATATTCTTTCGTCTGATTAAATTTAAATTTATTATATTGCTATTTTTGCTACCCACTTTTTCAATCAAATTGTATGATTTTCGTAATATATATCACGTGTATATTACTAGCTTCTTGTATCCGGCTTTCCCTGAGATAGATTTAAACTCATTCTTTATTATATTTTTTTTCATCTTGTTATTACATTTCAATACTTTATACGATATTTCCTCTTCTTCATCATCAGATGGTAGCATCAATATAATATTTTATTAAAAATTGAAAGTTAAACAATTAATCTAGAAATATCGGCCTTAACATCATGTAAAATTTCTATTTAGAATGAGTTTTTGTGACAGACATGTCTGTTTCATTCTATGTTATAATAGTTTAGATAATTAAATACATGCCGCTATCGGCTTCAAAGTTTTCAGGTGATTTTCGGAACTAGAAGCTGTGGACTAGAATTGCACAGCTGCAGGAATAAAGATTAAGGTGGAGAATTGGATGCTTAATGGTTTGATTTATCTATTGACTGATAATCAATTCTCGTAAAAAATCTGTCAAAATAATTCTTTGAACCGCAGAGATCTATTTACTTAATATCTGAAGTGGTTATCTTTACACTATTTAGTTGTATATGGTATACTTTCGGAACTGACATAAAAAAGCATGTGCATGCCGTGTGTAACACGTATAGACAAAAACTAAATATTTTAATGATAGACCAAATAAAGATATGCAATATAAACTGATAAAATCTTGAATGCAAATGCCTGAGAAATATCTCTAGGTAGTCAAAATTACTTTCTAAATACAAAACGTCTAACTAGCAGTTACTCAATAGAAATTTGTTGCTAATTAAGTATGTGCAATACTCAGAATGAAACTAAGTGAAATTAATTCATTTTCTAGAATATAGAGACCATTTAAATAACGTTTATTGATTGATTTACTAATAATAAATAATGACTTTCTTGATGGAAAAAAATAATAATACTTGCAATTTTATGGATGATTTTGGATAATGATAAATGCAATATTGTAGCTTGTACTATATTTAGTCATAATTCATACGGAGCATCCGGATCGATACAGAAATCAGTTTATTATCAATCAATTGTTCAACCTATTGTTTATCTATCTCCACTCTAGTGTTTTCAACATTCCAGATACATTTATAATTTTTCGTTCTTCTTTCCATTTATTTTATTCATAATCGTAAATTAAAGAATAACCAAAAACGATATTTATTAGTATCATATTTCACGCCGTATTCAGAAACAACAGTATGACGTTAATTAAAATTTAAAAGTTTAAGCGTGTAATTAAATATCGAAAACCATAAAAATTATTTCATATGTCTATTACGGATTATATGACCAATTTTTTTATTTATTTTTTCTTCCCTAATTTAAGCTGCACTTCAAAATGAAATAAAAGTGCTACATTGACTTTTGAAACTAAAAACATAAATATTTATCAAGTTATCTTACGAAGTAAATATTTTTTCAGGTAAATTGGCTGGATCCTGCTGGAAAACCAATATCGGATCTGAAAGGACGAGTTCACGTGGATAGGCGTTCATCAGACACGGAAGAACAGATATTTTTAATTTTTATGAAGATCGCCCAGAATGATCGCGGACTCTGGACTTGCGTATCAGACAGCGTGGAGTACAATAAGACTTTCAATTTGATTTATATCGGTAAGAATATACCCATAAAATTTACTATGATTTTAATTTGTAATTCATTTTAAATAATCTCATGTAAAAATCAATAATTCTTATGAATACAATATATAATTATTTTTATCCATAGCTATGTCATATTTATACATTTTTTATAATTTCAACAAGTGTTAATATTACATATATTTTATTTCCGTAAGCCAGCTAGTTATCAAAAAGAACACAGTTATAAAATAATAATTTGTATATTTTTATATATAATAAGTATTCGCTTTGACGATAAATATATATATAATTCCATACTTGGACTGTAGGATATAACTTTCAGTCTTTTCAATGACGATTTGTTTCTAAAATCATAACGTATACAACTTAATAGGCGATCTATCAAAAGAAATTATCTATATTTAGCTAAAAAAGCAGGATTTGTAAAATTTGTCACCAGTTGAAAGGCCTTTTATCACATCAATTGTATTGGCTTATTTTAAATAATTCAGAATGAGAACAGAAACTTTAGTATTTATACACTTAAAGGTTGTGTTTATTTAATACTTTCACTTTGACCCAAAATGGTTCGATAAACATATTTGTGTCTTCTGTAAAAAAAAATATGTGTGAGTTAAGTCCATTTGACTTTCTGTAAACAATATTATATATTTTAACCATGTTAGAGTATATGGTTCTCCGTAATGTAAAGATGTGTATTGATAGATTATTATTTACGAGAATTACTTTTCAGACAATTAATTGCACAACCCAATGGGCATCCAGTCGTGCATTTTCGGATTTTTAAAATCTAGCAGATGTAGTTATCAATCTTGCGTTCAACGGATTGCTAGTTGCACACATTAATTTCTACGCTACCGGGAGACAAAGATATAGACATGCGGCAAAACCTAAGGAAATGAATTTGTTTATTAAGTATTCTTTTTCCAAGTGTTACATTAATATAATTGATACACAGTGCGTTATATTTTGCAGTTAGACATCATAAATTCTCTCAGAATATATTTATTTACCCAAATCTATATATTAAGCTAAGCTATAACATGATACATACCTCCAATACAAATCGGACAAATCATTCTTTTAACTCAATTAATAAAATTAATAAACGAGATTCTGAATTGATATTATGTATCATTACGTCCATCTGTCAATTAATTTTGATATATTAGTTCGATAGTATCGTGCCAAATGTATTCACCAGCATGCATCAAATTCTCTGTAAGAAATTTGCCCCGCAGTCAATAAAGGCCAGACAATTTCTTTTTCATATGGTACGCTGGAGTAAAACGATACAATTTAGGGTACAAAATGATATACTAACGGTTTGGCTACACAATTACTGTACTTAGAAAAGCTTTGACGTATAAAATTTAGACTGACATTCTTTATTTATCTATTTGTATACACAACCAGAGACTTAAGACTTTCCAAGAAAAGTGTATAAAATAAATAACTTTTCTTGGAAAGGAAGAATAAACATTCTGAGCTATATAGTACTCGTTCTCCATTGAAATTTACTATGTATACTTTATTTCTTTCACGACGTTCGCTCACAAAGTGTAACATAATTTTTCATAGGTGCCAGATTTTTTCAATAAAATTATTTTTCAATTAATAACACGGAAATTTGTGTTTTATAATCAGTCACTTTATAATTTTAACGCAACTATTGTAGATGCATTTTTTTTTTGTTAACTAGAGAATATACATTTCATACCGATTTTTTTAGAATAGAGTTGATACAGTATTGTATTTTTTTAGCTATTAAATTAATATTTTGAATCGATAATAAGAATTTATTTTAAATTTTTAGATTAATAAAAATAATACTCTTGACTGATAATAAAGAATCGAGATTATTTTATATTAACCATATCAATAATAATAATAATACGTTTACAAAAATATTTAAACAATGATTTTTAATATATTTTTGGAATACTTAAATAAATGTGAACATTAATTGAAATTCACAACGATTTTAGCCTTTTAATTTACAAGTTTTCAGCTACTAACCGTTTACTTAGAGTTTTTATTTTTAGAAAAAAAGGTTTTTGATGTAAATATTATTTTTTTGCTTGTTTAAACTTCCAACTGGTAGGATTTTGATGTTTTGCAAGACCGGAAAGTAAATATTCAGAGGAATTAAAGGATCCAAGCGTGACTTAGTAGGATGCAAAGTGACCGGTGGGTGACAGAGTATTCTGGAATTTAATTCGTTTTTGCGCCCATGTGTTGAGAGAGCAGATTTGGTCGAAAAATAATATGCCCAGTAATTATTATATTTTAGGTAAGAACTCTTCAAATATGAACTTGGTATCATGAATATAATATACAGCTTTAAAACTTCTTACCAGACATACATAATATCATATGAATGTTGACTACGTTCGAGAAATAATGAGTAACTTATCTGTGTTTGATCATCTCAGACATTTTCAACAGCGTTATAGCCTTGTAAGTTTCTTCCAATACCGTAATAACGGCAACCTTTGCGGGAAATTCGGGCCGTTATACATTTTCCGGATGCAAAGCAGTTTTCTTTGTCCGGAAAGCATCGCTTTAGACAAGAACTCGTAAAGTGCACATCACAATGCGAAATCGAGTTAAACAGTTATATCCGCTTTATGAGGTTAGAGTAAATTTCACCCTGGGAACCCGGCAGTGTGTTTGTGAAACTCGGAAAAGGGTACGTTTATATTTATGCGAACACAGTGATTAAAAATTATGATGACTATAAATAATAAAAATTGTGTAAAGTATTTTTTTTAACATCTCTTCATAGTTCAAACTTAATAAGAAATTATGATTAAAATTATAAGTCAACCATAGTGCATTAAATTATATTCCTTGATTAAGTTTTATAAGAATACTGCAATCATTTAAAACACTTTTACTAACCTATTTTTAATACATTTTAATCTCAAATATTACCAAGTAAGTACTATTTTGTAGCTTATCATTTATTTTCAAGCCGTGTGTAAATTAAGAACCGTTTGTCTGAATAATATAATTTATTCTCAGTTTATGCTTTGCAAGATTTGTCAACCGATTTTCACGAAAAATAATAGATTCGTCAGACAACAATCTATTTAATGCACGATGATATAATTTCACTAAATAATATAATAAATACTAAAACTTCATACTATAATTTGGTCAAATCTGTGATAACATCAATTCTAAAAGTATTAGTATAATGGGTTTGACTGTATACATTAATTATAAATATCATATCTACGTTAGTTATTTTACATCTAAATAAAAAACTTTTGGTTTAAATAAATCATACAATTTTAGTATGTAACATCAACTATGTATTAATGTTTGATCAGTAATAAGATGTACCGGGTAATTTTTATTTAAAATTAAAATTAAAACTTTTTAAAAATTAGTTTTAGTATTTACGAGGAGCTGCAATGCGTTTATGGTTGTCCTGTGCCAACCGCAATCAGCCACATAAAAGTAATGCGGGCACAATGCCGTGGTGCGGCGCTTTTGCCAAATTAAATCCGAATGCTCGTCATGCTTCACTGAAAGAGTATTGTATTTATATTTGCAGTGGTGTGTCCTATATCCGAACCATCCGATATTATTCCCCGAAAGGCATTAATGGATAATAATTGGCCAAGGCTTAGACTGATAATAGGATAATCTTGCGATATGTATTCTTAACCTTCGCCAAAAGCAATAATACTTCTTCTTAATTAGTTACCATCTAGTTCACTTGCCGGGAGATAAATAAAATAATAAATTGAGCTGCGTTCAGTTTCCGAGTTCGTTAGACAGATATTTTTAGGATATTAGTCAATATCGTATCTATAAAAGTAGTTACAAAAATTGTTCTACTGTTATAACATTCAGATAAAATTTAATAGTTTCTATAACTTTAGTTTAATACCATATCTTCGTCAAAAGAGCACATCATTCGTATAATTCAATAACTTGTATATCATACAGCAAATATAAGATTAAAAAATATCTCGTTACTTAATATCATTGAATCAAATTCCGTTTTTTTTCAATGTCAAAATTAAAAAAAATTGGTTAGATAAATAGTTGTATCTAAAAAATTTGGAATTTGATGTGATAATAGTGATTAAAATAGACTTTTTCATCTTCTGTAATATTATATCATGTGGTTTACGAGGTATTACTTCGTCGTGAATGATAAGGAACTCTGCAAAACAAAGAAATGCCTTGACAGTTTTTTCTTGACGAATAGATGTCCGTTATAAAGCATTAATCAGATTTTTAAAAACCAACAGCTGTGAGAATCACGCTCGCAATCTTCACCTTTAAAGTACGCTAGCTAACCTTTCAGATACTGGGAAAACTAATAATAAACTTGTATCGTAGTGGGAGTTATTATAATTATATTTCATCATATAAATTCTTTTTATGGTGGTAAATGTATATGTGTGCTCAATACTGTGCTTTGGTTAAATAAATTATATACTAAAGCAGCGCTTCCCAAACTATTGGTCGTAGGTTTTCTGTAAGCAGCTGCAAAATTTTCTGGATTTTTTTTTTTTGCACGTGGAATGTAGCCCACTGAAATTTTAACTCGCTCAATTTGATAGATTGAATCTCATGTTATCTAACTTAGGGGGCTGTGGCATGGAAAAGTTCAGAAAACACAATTATAAAGCGTGATAATATTTGATTCAGGGCAGCAGTTTTTACTACTGTTGACAAAATGTAAGTTATTATAAATTGTATCCAATTATTTTCATGTATATAAATATGCACATACACAGTTTAATAATAATAATACACATACATGTTACATAATATGTTACTTACTTCACAAGAAATAGTAAATCTGATAATCATCGTACTAGGCAAACATCATAAACTGATTAATAATATTATCTGTGTCAAAAGCTGAAAACAATTATACATAATAGAAACATCTGGACTTAGTGTTACAAAATTTATTTTAAATTATATTATATTAAAAAAAAACATATTCAACAAGATTTGGTGTTGAAGAACATTAAACAATCGATTAAAATATTTAATATACTGTAGAATGGTGTAACTTTGCTTAAATTGGTCATCTAAAATAATATAAATAATTTGAATACATTAATTCAATAATTTAGTTGCTAGATAAAAAAAGGTTTAAAATATCTCGTATCCTAAAACGGTAGCAAGAAAATTACCCCGTGGATGAAAACTCTCTATTTAAAAAACTCTCAAAAAACCACGGCCATTAGGTGAGGTTTAATTAAATTAAGTGAGGTAATTTTACCTAAAGTGTTTCATTTTCAACGTTTTTTCGTGTTTACACGAATGGATTTCGTAATCACTAATTTATTATCCTGAAAATCGCATGAAAATTTCAAGATCCTGACGTACATTGAATTGGGAAAATTTTGCTTTCTTATTTTAATTGTAACACGTTGCAAACGAATAATAATCTTCTATAATTTTTTAAATGTCAATTTTCTATGCCAATGCTTCCCAAAGTGCGCTCCGTGGAGCGTTTTGGAGAACCGTGGTGCCGCGGCGTAATCGCATGGATGTCACAAAATATCTCGAAGCTTCGTAGTTAATTATAAAAATTTTGCAATATTTTGAGGCGCCCTTTTGAATTCCATAATACTTAACGTAACTCCAATAGAACAAAAACGAAGTGTCAATAATGCAGTTATGATAGATTTATTTATTTTATCTTTTACTTACGATTATTCATCCTTTCACTTAGGATAGTGGGTCGTGGGAAAGCCTTAATTCAAAAAAGGCACCGTGACTGGGAAAATTTTGGAAGTACTGGTTGAGGTGATATAGCGTATACTCTGCAACTCACTAAAAACATCCCCAATGGTTTTTTTCGTTGTGACATCAACTTTCAGCATCGAGACTGTTAATTATAAATTAATGACTTTAGAATAATACATATGTTTACAATACTTTCTTAATCACAAAATTTAATTGAATAAATATTAAACTAAGATTATTTATTATGCAAAACAATAAAAAAAACCCGGACTATATGCCTATTAGATCGAGTGGTAACCAGATAACTGCACGCATGACAAGTGCTCACATGACATCTGCGCACACATTGAAGTG